>JBBIGA010147077.1:0-19219 GCA_037576975.1 Alestes dentex | reverse complement strand
ATAAAGTTTTTCCTCTGTGCACTGCCAAAAGTAACTACAATGGGTATGTGAGAATCAGAAATGGACAACAGAGTAATGGAAGAAAGTGGTCTGGTCTGATGAATCACATTCTTTTTATATCAGGTGGACAGTCGAGTGAGTGGATGTTCCTTACCAGGGGAAAAGATGACACCAGGATGCACTATTGTAAGGAGGCAGCTGGAGGGTGATGCTCTGGGCAATGTTCTGCGGGGATCTTCGGGTGCTGGAATTCAGGTCAAAGTTGCTTTGACATGTGCCACCTACCTAAGCAACCTGTCAATATTTCAACAATATTCATTAATGTCAGTGGCCTCTTTCAACAGAATAACGTGCCTTGCCACACTGCAAAAATTGTTCAGGAATTGTTTGAGGAACCTGTCCTTGCGGTTCAAAGTGTTAATTTGGCCACCAGATTCCCCAAACCTCAATCTCTTTGAGCATCAGCAGGATATGCTGGACAAACTAGTCTGATCCATGGAGGCCTCACTGGACAACCCCACTGTCAGATACTAGATAGCACAGCAGAAAGGTTTTGTACAGTCCATGTCTCATCAAGTCAGAGCTTTTTTGGTGACACAAGGGGGACTTGGGGTACCTATGGAATGATGGATGGTTTTATCGCTGTGGCTGATTGGTGATTAAGTACATGAAATTGAAGCCCAGACCTGACTCATCTCCATGACTTCCAGGTTCGACCAAACCAGGATCTGGTACTGCTAAATTTAAACCTGAATCTCATGCTGACCCCCTCATGCTAACACACAAGCTTTCTTTCTTTTGTCCAAGGTGACCAGTTAGCAAGATAATTAGCTGTATTTTTGTTGTATGTATCTCTAGACAATACTTGAGAGAAAACAAACATATTCCCAAACTGAGTGTGATCTACATTAAAACTCATCCTGAACCTGGCCTAAAACCCAATAGACCTGAGTTGTGTAGCGGACCAATGCTTTTCCACTGCATGATACCGACTTGACTTGTTTGTATCATTTTTGTTTTTCCTTTTAGGCCAATATAGCATCTAGTACCTTTTACCTGGTATTATTTTTCATCCTCCATTGTGGTTCCAAGTGAGTGGAGTAGGTACCAAAATATAACATTTTTTGTGGTGTCACCAGCTACATCAAGGGACTAATAACGAAAATGTATGAGGTACCAGGTACCAAAAAAATAAACAGTCAAGTACAATTCAGTTGAGCCAGTCCCATGCAGTGAAAAAGTGACTATGGATAGTGAATTTTGGAGGTACACTAATCTCTATTGCCTCTACATTCCATGTTAATTTTGTGTAGTATTGAAATTAATGGTCAGGCTAAGCCACATTTGTCTCCAGGTGTACTTATATCTGTCTTGGGAAATCTGTTAAGCACACATGAGCTTCTTCATTACCATTCAATATAAAGTGTGTGTAAGCAAGGACAGGCTTGTCTGCAGTGCCTGCTGCCACAGGCACACGCACTAGGTAGAAGCTTGTGGTTCTCATCCCCACTCTGAGTGCCTAGTGCTGTAGTCTGGAAGGCAATAAAAGCAGTTTACTCATCCACGCTTCAAATAAAAGAGCCACATAAATCTCCCTGGCTTGGTGTGTGAGTGTGTATATACATTTGGCGTCTTTGGTGTGTTGAATTGTCCAAAGTGACAAAGGCTAATTTTGGGTTTGGACAGTATGCATGTGTCTATGATGCCATCCTGTGTTAATGTTCCGAACAGTGATGTCTCAGGAGTCAGTCTGAATCCAAAAATGACAGCCAATTTGCTCAAGGTCCGGCATATCAAAGCTTTCGGCAATGGCTCTGAAGAGTAAATGTGCTGTGCTTTTTTTTCCCCTTGAAATATGCATTTACAATTGGACAGTAGTTCCTGGAAATGTAGTTTTTCACTTGCTCTCTCCTTTCTCTGTATGTGTGTAGCTTCCCAGCTCCTTGACTACGTTCTTTATAATTAGATGAGGTGTGAAGAACACATATTTTTGTAGGTTTGGACTGAATATGTTAGTGTTCTAGGTGGTGTGGCGATAAAAAAAATGTCTTCCTGGAAATGTGCTCCACAACAATGATCTTACAACATGGATGACCAATCAATGGTCTTTTCAGCAATTTATTGAGAAAAAAATAGCAAATTGAAGCAAACATAATTGTAAATTCATGTCACTATTAAAGCTAAGCAGTGAGTGCATGCAGGGAACAGGCATTTCTGTCTAAATTGATATGTGTTATTTGAAAAATATTCAAATATTACAGCCCCCATTTACACTGCATTTACACTGTTTTTACACCATATCCCAAGCCTGAAACAGCATTAAATAAAGTGCCACTCAACATCTAACTATTACTGCAAAATATTAGACCCACGTCTGTAGTAAATGTATCCATGTATCCAAGAAATGGGCATCCTAGATCATATATATGAATGAAACTCGTGTTTCATAATTAATTTTATTCACTAAGATGCAGATAAGTGATCAAGTAATGACATTCTAATTAAGTTAGTCATTTGTGTTTCATCGCTGTATTACAGGAAAAAGTAATGAAATTAAAGACTAAAGATTATTTTAATATGTTTCATTATACCTAATCCCAAACACAGGGAGGATGAAGTATTACCCAGCACCCTTTCTGAAACCCTGTATATCCAACCACAGCATGTAAGATACTGTAATGAGCCGGCATGTCACACTGGCACCCATGAGCCTTTGCGGGGTGGGTGAGTGGCCAGTTGGCCCAGTTATGTGTGTTTTTGTGATGATAGAGGGGGGGTAGAAGTGTGTTGTGTAGTGTAATGTGTTCTTATGTGTGATATTGTGTGTCTACGTGTGCTTTTTGTGTGTGTTGGCAGCGGGAGTGGGGTGACAGGCGAGACGAGGGCTCTGCGCAAATTGGGGGCGCAGTATACCCTGCAAAGTCTGTTTTGGAGGCTGTGAAGTCTACAAATAAAGAGACCCTCCTTGAAGATCAGCGTCTCGTCGTCTTCTCTCCCTCACGCTCGCCACACTGGTGTCAGAAGTGGGATGGAGCAGCAAACAAGGGAGATCGACGTGATGGAGAGAGCACAGCCAGCAGCAAACTGAGGAACCAAGCATTCTGCCTTCCTCGGACGTCCAGATGGTGTTAGTGTCGAGGAAGCGGCGCTCACGCAGCCAGGACCCCGAGGGGCCGTCAAGCTGCCACGCTTTGATGGGAAGGCGCCATTGGAGCCATACCTGGCGCAGGTTGAGATGGCGGCATGGCACAACGGATGGGACCTGAGTGAGGCCGCGGTCCACTGGAAGGCGAGGCGTCACAAGTCCTGGTTGACTGACTGCTCAGCGAGCGCTGGGACTTCAGGCAGCTGGTGGCGGCGCTATGGCAGAGATTTGGCCAGTGGGAAAGTGAAGAGATGGCGAAGGATGAGCTGAGTGACCGATGGCGAAAGGACGGTGAGACGTGGGGCGCACTTGCCGGAGACCTGCAGAACTTTGCTCGTTGAGGATACCTGCGCTTCGCACCAGTGGTGCAAGAGGAGCTGGCGCTGCATGCCTTTCCCCGTGCCCTCTCACCTGAACAACTGTAGCAGCACGTGCGGCTGACAGCCCCGCCCACCCTAACGGCAGCATTAGCAGAAGCGGAGCGAGCAGAGGCTATTTTGGCTGCCAGGGCAATGTCGTTCCCGCACCGGCGAGTGGCGGCCAGCGGAGCAGAAGGTGGGGAAGCCCCCAAGTGGACTGTGGTGGCCGGTGCGGATGGATTATCCCCTCGAGCAACGCACCCACTTCAGCCAAGGATGTGTTTTCGCTGTGGGCAGCTAGGACATTTAGCACGGCACTGCTCAGCACCTGCACCCACTAAGAAGCACCAACAGGCGAGGGTGTGTCATTGCTGTGGACAGCCGGGACATTTATCATGGAACTGCCGGACCCCAATTCCCAGTGGGGAGCAGCAACAGCCAGCAGAAAGATCCCAGAGTGCGGCACATTCCGTTACCTGCCAAGACCCTGCAAGACCACAGCAACCGTGGGTGGGTCGCCTGGGGAGCGCCAAGGGCCTTTACCTGGAGTGTGTTGTGGAAGGAGTGCGCTGTCAAGTGTTGGTCGACACCGGCTCCACCATCACGATGGTAAGGCCAGGCATACTGCCCCACACACAGCGATGGTCTCCACCTGGCTGGAAGGAGACAAGTGTGTGACTCATTACAGTGACCGATGCATGCATTAAGATGCGAGGAAGGAAGCAGCTGGCCATCACAGTGAATGGGGTGACAGTCAGACAAGAGGTGTGGCTTGCGGACGTGGTGGAGCCGTGCATCCTGGGGATGGACATGCTGGAGCAACTAGGGGCAACAGTGGAGGTCGCAGCGAGACGACTCCACTTCGGCGCTCGGACCAGCGTGCCCCAACCAAGCAGCCCAGAGGCCAGGCCGGCAGCCAACGAAACCCGTACGGTGGGAAAGCTATCCCACGAGACACAACAGGCAGCCGAGGAACTGCTGCAGCGAGACCAGGTCATACGTGCGGCGGGGCTGCAGCGGAGTCCAAGAAGGTGCACAGGGAGTGGGAAGAAGGACCCAACAAAGCCGTGTACTGTGGACACAGACGCGAGAGATGACGGCATCGGAGCTGTGCTGGTCGCGTCAGTGGCGAAGGAGCAACAGGGTGCGGCCACAATGCAGGGGAAGCGAGCAGGTGACGTGTTCAGCTGCGGGCAGGATTTCGTGCCCCGGGATCTGTTCTGGGTTTACTGCCTCTCCCGGAAAAGGGGGAGAATCCAAAGCTGGATGACCACTGGAGGGGGCCAGGAGAGGTCCTCGAATGACTCGCTGAGGTTGTGTACAGGGTGTGACTGAGAGGCTGTCGCAAGGCAGTTGTGTTGCACAGAGACAGGCTGGCACCGTACTGGCCACAGGCTGGTACGAGGGATGCTACGGGGCCTGACACTGAACCGACTGAACCGCGGGGTGAGTTGATGGACTTTGGGGAGCGGGGAGCGAGTGGTGAGGGCTCTATTTCTGTCCAGGAAGACACACCACAAGCTCCCCGGAGGCGCAACCTGCCAGCTCGTCCAAAAGACTTTGTGTTGGACTCAGGGGTGGCTGAGGACGGCGCTCCCTGTCGGAGGGGACTGTGTAACGAGCCGGCATGTCACACTGGCTCCCATGAACCTTTGCGGGGCAGTTGAGTGGCCAGTTGGCCCAGGTATGTCTGTTTTTGTGATGATAGAGCGGGGGTAGAAGTGTGTTGTGTAGTGTAATGTGTTCTCCTGTGTGATATTGTGTGTTTACGTGTGCTTTTTGTGTGTGTTTGGGCGCTTCTCACCAGTCACCCTCCTTTGGTGTGTTTGCAGCGGGAGTGGGGTGACAGGCGAGACAAGGGCTCTGTATTGGAGTTAGGTGTTGTGCTGGGCTACACCAGTTGGGGGCACAGTACACCCGGCAAAGTCTGTTTTGGAGGCTGTGAAGTCTGCGAATAAAGAGACTTTCCTTGAAGATCAGCGTCTCTTCGTCTTCTCTCCCTCACGCTCGCCACAATATGTTACAGATGTGTTATAAATAGCAGACACAAAACTACTGTGCAGCGTCACTGTGTCATGGATCTTAGTGTATTTTGGGAGGAATCTTGCCTAACGTTGCAAGAGAGTGATTCACAATAATGTTAAACTTAATAGATGTTGGGTTGATACATACATTACATTCCTATATTAAACCTCCTAAAATACGTTATCTTACACATTCAGATGAGTCTGTGTTGCCTTTTAAATGAATTAGAGCTCAGGTAGTCTTTCAGATCTGCTAAATGCATTTCTTTACCCAGTCACATACATTTTACAGCCACAAACAAGGATTTCAGAACAACAATGTGAGAACACCATGACACTCTACTGAGAGTGAGCAGTCATGGTGTGTTCATCTCCTGACATTAATACACATGGCTCTGAATACAAGAAGCAACACAGAATGACATGAGAACTTATGGTTTGATGGTATTTGCCATAATTGTCACCAATCCTGGATCAATAGCAGCAAGGTCTTTTCTTTGAGTCACATAGAATATGCATTACATCAAAAAGGATTAATAATTATAGCTTGACGTGGCTTCTCTCGCTTAACTTTCATGTGGCCCAACCCAATCTCACGACTTTTCGTGCAGCTATCACGATATACAGTGTAATCAAAATACGTGACAATGCTTCACTTTTTTCGTGCTAGGACAACGCTTCACTATCCTATGTATTTTAATGCACAGTGCGTAACACCGCCAGTATCAGTGCTAACTGGTGACTGTTAGGGTTAAGATTAGGGTTAGGGTTAGGGTTAGGTTTAGGTTTAGGTTTAGAGTTAGGGTTAGGTTTAGGGTTAGGGTTAGGGTTAGGGTTAAGGTTAGGGTTAGGGTTAGGTTTAGGTTTAGGGTTAAGGTTAAGGTCATGGTTAGGGTTAGTGTTAGGGTTAGAGTTAGGGTTAGGGTTAAGGTTATGGTTAGATTTAGGTTTAGGTTTAGGTTTAGCGTTAAGGTTAGGGTTAGGGTTAGGGACATTCCCCGTCTCACAGCATTTCAATCTGTTTCAACTGCTTTGCAAACAAAAACGATAAGGAATCGACTCATTATTTCTCTCCTACTGTCCCTCAGTCACCAGTTAGCGCTGATACTGGCGGTGTTACGCACTGTGCATTAAAATACATAGGGTAGTGAGGCATTGTCCTAGTACAAAAAAGTGAAGTGTTGTCCTAGCATGAAAAAAAGCCCTAAAGCGTGATTGCAGCATGTGTTTTGATTACATTGTATATCGTGATAGCTTCACGAAAACTCGTGAGACCGGGCTCTGCAGCCTCACCTGCGGAATTTCTTCTCAACCAACAGATAGAGGAAGCGAATCCAGGGGTCAGCAAACACTGACGTAATACCTATCACGTTTGCCATGATTGTTATTATTTCTTGTGGAATAGTGGAAGCGTCTTGAGGTTTCATTTATGAATGAAAAATGACTTTATATCCATACACTATAAGGATCCTCATAATTATTGAATTCATGTGGCACCTTACTTCCAGTGAAGGGCAATTTTGGACAACAGAATGCTTCCAACTTTGTGGAGACAGTTTTGGGAAGACCCTTTTCTATTCCAGCATGACTGTGCCCCAGCGCACAAAGCAAGCTCCATAACGACATGGCTGGATGAGTGCAGTGTGGAAGAACATGATGAACTGGAACAGAGATTGTGAGACAGGACTTCTTGTTGAGCATCAGTGCCTGATCTAATAAATGCTCTACAGAATGAATGGGCACAAATTCCCAGAGAAACACTGCAAAATCTTGCAGAGAAGAGTGGAAGCTGTTATAGCTGCAAAGATTGGACCAAGTCTATGCATTTGAATGCAATGTAATTAAAGTCCATGTTGGTGCAACGGCCAGGTGTCCCAATACTTTTGTCCATAAAGTGTACCTGTCCCTTAACTTACCAAACAGTCCTACTTTTCCTTTTGCAGAACTCTTTCCAAACTTGCAAATAGCATCAGCGCATATGATGCAGTCTTCCGGCATGTTTTATGTTTTAAAGGAAGGACATCCCAGTGAGTGGAAAAAGCTGCATTGCCCCCAGTGGCACCACTTGTTGGAGGGGGGCATGTGTTCTGCCAGCATGCCTGCGAGTGCAAGCTGATGTCATTGCTCCGACTCCTCACACTGAAAGGCTTTGCAGTGAAGAGAAGGGTACAGTAGACATCACGCTGAGGGCCAAAATAAATAAATAAATGAATAAATATTTTAAAAATGCCTTTCAAGAAATAAGAGTGAACGAGAGAGATCAGTTGTCTGGCAAATCTGTGGCGAGCTCTCATCTTCTGTTTAGCTTCCCACTGTGTATTATCATGCGGCTCAGCTGAATGGCAAGTTCGCTGAATGCATGTGCGCATCTGAACTTCCGGAAAGTAAAAAAAAGGGAAAAAAAGATGAATCTTCATGCTAATTTTGCAGCCACTTCTTCCCCAGCTGTGCTTACCGGCTTGCGCAAGCATCCGTACCGAAACAAAAGCGCTATTTAGCCACGTGCGCATGGATCAGAAAGGCATAATTGCGTTTGGTTTTAGCAGCCTTGATTGGCACTTGACTTTTCGTACTAAAGCTACATGTGTGTGAATGTAAAAAAAACCCCCAAAACTTTATACAGTAAAGCAGCTAGCAATTATTCCCATTGTGAGGAAATAGAATAGATGCATGGTTGCATTAAAGCTTTGTATACTAAATAGTGATCTTAATGGTGTTCTTTGAGGCCTGTGACAAGACACCTCCCACACAAGACACCTCCACTCTATAAATGCTTTCCCAACTTATGCTGTCATCTGCTGTATCCCAGACGGGACAATTCAATTTGAAGTCATGTCAGTATCTATGTATATATATATATATATATATACACACACACACACACACACACACACACACACACACACCCTGAAGAACAGGCCTCAGAATAGAGCTTTGCTTTCATCCTTGTCCATGCCCTTAAGATTCAACAGCACAGCTTTATCATTAGAACACAGCACCCCAAAGAGAACGCTCTCCTTCAATAACAGGGTTCCGGAGGCTTGTGGAAGGAGGGCTTGTTTGCATGTTGCCTCCGCATCATTAGAAGAAAACCGTGACCCTAATCTCAAAGACTTGATGTTTATATTAATTGCTTTTGACAAGGAGAAAGAGATGCCCCAGATCCAAATGGAGGCTGACTTTTACACCAGCACTCTGGCCTGACTTCGTCCTCTAATCATACAACCTTAAGGTGGAATTAATTCGACTCGAAGCAAGGTGTTTAAATTAGGAGCAGTTCGTGTGATTTTACTAATTGGTCTACTGGCGGTTGGTGTTCTTTGTGGAATAGCTACAGGGATGAACGTTGCTATACTTGGTATGTCTTCTTTGAAGCTTTAAGATAAAACATGCATTAAGCGTAGGTCAATCCTATGATTAGCATAACAGCACAAATTAAGAATAATGGCATTCACTATGTCAGATATAGCTACAGGGATGAATGCTGTAATGCTTGATATGTCTTCTTTGAAGCTTTAAGTTAAAACATACATTGAGTGTAAGTCAGTTCTCTAATTAACACTTACGGCATTTAGCAGAAGCTTTTATCCAAAGCGACTTTCAATCTCTAACTACAGGGGACAATCTCCCTGGAGCAACTTGGGGTTAAGGGTCTTGCTCAGGAACCCAGTGGTGGTGTGCTGAAGGTAGGAATCAAACCCATCACCTCTTCGTCTAGACGCAAATATCCTACCCACTAGGCCACCACCATTCCCCTACCACCCCACCACCCCACCTAAAAGATAAATAGCGAAACAGAAACCTTTATATGAGACAGATCTCGACAGGTGGCCAGCAAATTCCTGCATTTTCAGCACAATGCGAAAAACAGTAAAAAAAAAATAATAATAAAAAATCAAAAGTCCATGATCGCATGTGTGATGGAGACTATCCCAGCACTCATAGTGTGAAAGGCAGAGAAACACCCTGGACAGGTTGCCAGTCCATCACAGGGCAAACACATCCATACCAATTTAGCATCTCTAATTTATCTGACATGTCACCTGGAATGTCTTTGGACTGTGGAAGGAAACCGGAGACACAGGACCATCTTGTCATGAGGCAAGAGCGCAACCCTCCATGCCACCCACATCGGTGGTCTTGAAGGCAAACTTGGTGACAAACCTGTTCTTTACAGCGATGCCACTGAAGATACACTTTTGGCTCTCCAAAGAATTTCAACGGCGGGTTCTCTAAAAGCGCTCAGGGTTGTTCAACCTAATCTCTGTCTGCTGACCCTGTAGTGAATGACTGATTACCACAGGCAATAATTTACTCAGAAATTAAAAGAAAAACCAAAACACACAGTCCAGTGACTTCTATTTTTAATGTGTCTTTTGGGTCAATGATTTTGCCTGTCGTTTTCTAAGTCACTGTCTGTGGTAATCAGTTGGATACTACAAATGTAGCAGATAGAGAGACTGAAACGCCTGGAGTACTTCTTCATCAACTACATCGTAGCTGGGATGTTATTCCATTCCATATCGTTTTCAGCATTTCTGACAAATATCTTTTCCATATTGCTTTGTGTTTCCTCATGGCCATGTTTTGACACTTTTTCCTAGGTTTTGTTTTCATAATATTGATGGCATTTGATGCTTTTAGGGTGCAATTCTTTTCTGACCTTGTGAAGCTCCTTTAAGCCTGCTTTTTCTGTCTCTTCCTCGACTGTGATGCTATAGGCTGCAGCTCGTTTGTAGAAGTGCACCAGTTGGAGAGCTCAGACAGCAGTAGCCCAGAGGTTGTCAGAGGAGACAAGTCCAAAAATAGGCCAAAGCGTGTGTCTGCCTGTCTGTGTGTAACTCACATCGATCCTTAAACCAAACTGCTTGGTCCTTCTGGGAGGAATTGGTTTCCCCTCTCTCTCTTGCTATCTCTCTCACTATCTCTATCTCAGTTCCTTTAACCACAGGAGAGAACTGAAGCAAGAACAAGAGATGAAAAAGAAAGAAAGTCATCTAACACTTCTCTTTGTCAAGCTTTCTTTCCTCTCTTTATCTGAGAAATGTAAGAGAATGGAAATGGCCACATGGTGGGAGAGACTGGTACAACATATGAGGGTCTGGGTTTGGTTGGAGCTTCTAAAGACACAGCGAGAGGTCAGTGCCTCTGCAAACAACTTCAATGGAAAAGACAAAAAAGGTCCTCTGGAATGATGCCATGGAGGAACTGCACTCTGTTTCCGAAAGAAACGTTCAATGGACGGTTCTTTAAAGCCCCAGGGAACCTAAATCTGTGCTTTCTATTTAAGTAGGCTAGTCCTGGCAGTGTCCACTACACGACTGGTTTACTTTCCCCAAATTCTCTGTTGCCAAAAAGAGATTTATCAGCATGCTCAGGTGTCATACATATCATGGACAGTCTGTATGATGCTCTTAGGTAACAAGTTCACTTTGAACCAAGGTATTTTAACAAATTGTTTTTAACAATTAAAAGTTGCCTTTATATCTTGAGTAAGCACATTTAGTAATGTTTGAAAGGGCCTTGACTCTTCTTTCCTCCATCCTTCAGCCCATGGTCGAGAAATCAATTGTGCCCTACCATCTTTAAGGATGTATCATTTCTTTCATCATCAGTCACGAATCATCAGTGGGCTCAGAGGAATTGAGGAGGGAGGAGAGAGAAGGCGTTCAGAGCAAGGGAGCGCACATGCATCCAGGAAAGAGTTTTTGGTAAGATAATTTTGTTACATAGTTAGTAGGTAACAATGCAGTCACTTTTGTGGTTTTTTGCGCTCTCTCTTGCAGTCCTGTCCTGCCCCCACTTGTGTAGTCTTGTACTGTCTTGTGTTCTGTTTTAGTTCTTTGTGTTGCAACATGGATCTGGGGAAACAAAGTTTCATTTCACTGAGTAATGTTTATATGGTTGAAATGACAATAAACCCCTACTTTACTTGACTTGATCTTACAAATCTCCTACATAACTACTGTCTAACTATTGCTGCTTTCATTAGAACTACTGATTCATTACTGATCGCAACAAGATTAACTACTGTAACTGACAACATGTAATGTTAATGTGACAAAGTAAAAGTGAAAAAATAATGAGTGGAGCCAAATAGTGCCAAATGATTTCTGGGGAACTGCTATGGTTGAGAGAGAGAGCAAAAAGATTGATTGTTCCCTGTTTTTATCTCCCGCTGTGGGTGAAGTTAGAAAAGCAAGTTTCACACAAAGTCACTGAATTAAAAAAAGTATTCAATACGATGTTTCTATCATTGCTGTGATGTTAATCTTATATTCAAAATGTGTTTTGAGCCCTTTCAAGAAGACTTGAGCCCTTTCAAGAAGATTTTTTTTGTAATGAGATGTGTAGTTTTTAAAGAACTTTCACAAAATGTAAAAACTTTGTTTTATAAAAGATCACAGAGCAGGAGAGACTCCTACAGTGAGTGCATGAGAGTGTGAGCTTGGTTAGAGCTTCCTTAAGACACAGCTAGTGGCTGACACCTCTACAAAAAAATGTCGTTGAAAAAAGCAGGCCTCCCGAGCCCCCCCCCCTCTTATTTGTTTGTTGATATTCTGTTTATGAGCCTTTGCTGTTCACAAACAAGAGTCGAACAGACTTAAAGGTTTCCGAATCTTTATGCATTCCTTTTTTGACTCGCTGTCCCGCTAGAGAAGGGCAAGACTCATCACAATGCACTCTGAAGTGTGACAGAAGTTGTGGGGAATCTGGGGAGGGGCTGGGTATTTTTACACTGGATAAAGTAGTTCAGTGCAGCCTGGTCGTCCATGAAAGTGGAGACGTGCAAATCCCGGGAGGTAGAAGCTTCACCGCCTCTCCAGTCCTCCAGGGGAAAGCTTCATTCCGCCTCGCGGTAAAGGAGGTTTAGATGCTCTCAAATGAACAGCGCCTTTAAAATAACAAGGTCTTGACCCACAGATTCACACTCCGCTGGTGTGTGTTACTGTGGCGGCCGCTTGTGTCACCTGCAGAGATGGAGGCGATTTGTTTTGCGCCGTCCCAGGGGAGGCTCGCTGGATGTTGCGTTGCAACTCCAAGAGCCAGACTCCTGGACTAATGCCCGAGTGTCTGAGTGGATCAAGAGGAGGCGAGCAGTCTGAGTGGCTTATGATGATGGCTGTTTTATTCTTGGAGTCTCTCGATTTCTAATAGTAAAACTGGTCTGTTAACCCATAGAAGTAGATAAACAGGCGTCATTTAATGTGAATTATTTCTTACTTGTAGCTAATTAACACAAGTGGAGAAATTATGTCAAAAGAGCAGATTCAAAAGACACCTTTGTGTTAATAAATAGAAGAGGAGATTGAAAAAAGAAAATGGTTGTAAGTGTAGGGTGAGTTTGGAGAATCAGAGTTTGGTTGATTTTATAAGTGAAAATAAGCATACATCCCGTGCACCAGAGTCTGTTTGTGTGTGTGTGTGTGTGTGTGTGAGTGTGTGTGTGTGTGTGTGTGTGTATACATGTCTCCTTTCACCAGCTGTTGCCCCACAACATAGATAAAAATTCTCTAAAATGGGACAAATGATGCTGACCCTTGAATGGCCTCTTTTTACGGCTGCAGGGCAAATTACCTGAGGTGAAGTGAAGACAATCACTGTGCTGCAGAAGGAAATCCCCACACTTCGACCAAAGCTTCCTGAGAAACAAGATTTTTGGGTGATGCTTTATTTGAATGGTCCTCGGTTGATGCTTTGCAGATGCTCAGATTGTCTTTAAATGTTGACGTTAAGTTGAAAATGAAAGATTACCTTAACCCAAAACTGGTTAACCTTAACCCAAAACTGAAGTCTAATCCTAATCCTAAAGTTAAACCCAATACTGTTGATAATCCACTGAGTTTCACCAGATAGTTTGTTTGCAATTATAGTCTCTGTGGATCAAGGGAACCGTCAAAATAAAATGTAACTAATTTTTGTGTTTTGAATAATACAGTGTAACGAATCGTGCTTAACCCTCCTATTGTGTTCATGTAGGCTTAACACTTTGTGTTCCTGGTCACGCTTGACCGGGAACATGTTAGTTGAGCTGATTATAAATCCATGATTATATATATATATATCAATCACTACCTAATGTTGTGTTGGAACTTTCTACTAACTCAAATTTATGTGAACGTTACAGGTTTTGAACTTCCATTTCCTACTGACGGCTTGTAGGCCTCATTCACTCGTTTCAATGTTTACCAAGGACACTGTTTTTAAACCATTTAAATTTTCTTTTAAAAGTAGCACAAAATCACATCTGTCATGTTCCCAATCAAAAGTGACCAGTATGATTTATTTAGTAAAAAAAAAAAAGACAGTTTTTTTTGTGGTTGCTATGGTATAAAAGGTGGTTTCTATGGTTTAGGAGGTGGTTGCTATGTAGTTTTTAGGCAGTTGCTGTGTGTAGGAGGTTGTGTAAGTGGCTCAGGAGTTTCTAGATGGTTGCTATCGGATACAATGTGGTTGCTAAGTAGTTTCTAGGCAGTTGGTACAGTGGATGAGATGGTTGCTATGGTATCTGGGTCAAAGCAGTTTCTGCCAGGATCAATAAAGTTTTCTGATTCTGATTCTGATATACAAAGTGGTTGCTAGGCTGTTGCTAGGTGCTGTGGTGTAGGATACGGTTGCTAAGTGGTTTCTAGGCAGCTTCTGTTTGTAGGAGGTGCTAAAGAGTTTCTGGTGTTTTGGTGATATACCAAGTGGTTGCTAGGGAGTTTCCAGTTGGTTGCTGTGGCATAAAAGGTGGTTGCTATGGTGTAGGAGGTTGTTGCTGTGTAGTTTACAGGTAGTTGCTAGGGTGTAGGACTGGCTGGGGAGTTTCTATGTGGTTGCAAAGGGATACAGGATGGTTGCTCACGTGAAAGAAGCGGTTGCTATGGAGATTTTGGGTGGCAGGCTAATCTCAAAATTTCAATTGGAGAGGTTCCTGAGGGGGAAAGGGGGACATAAGGTGTAACGCTGGACTGTGATATGGGGCTCTTATTTTGAAACACTTCGGTGTAGTTCCACTCGTCGGCTTAAGGATCTATAGCCGACCAGGGATTAAGATAATGTTATGTTCAGGTGCTTGGGTTTTATGATAATTTAATTTAATTTATCATATAAAATCAAAACATCCCGATCTCCATGCAGAGTATGAAGCACAGAAGAGGTCCTTTGAGCCTCTGCATTCCAAGGGCAGGTGGTGGTCTAGTGGTTAGGGTGCTCGCCCTGTGATCAGGAAGTCCCCGGTTTGTGCAAATGTATAATATTTCAGCTATCTTGCTTTTAGGCTATTCATGAGTGGGGCCAAGTAAAATATTTTATTTCAAATTGTATTTTATATTGTGCATTGTCTGAATGCTAAATAAATATTTTCATAGTTTTGTAAGAAATTTATGCTTTTAGTAATTTAATAATAATAATTTCTTTCAGTTTTCGGATTCGGTTTTCAGCCAAGTGTTTCCTCATTTTCAGTTTTCGGTTTCGGTCCAAAAAAATCATTTCGGTGCATCCCTAATAAATATATATATATTATAGTTTCAGGTATCCCTTGTCGGTTCACCCTCACTCTTCCCCTGGTTTGTGTTCGTTTGGGTTTCTCCTTTTCCGTGCCATTTGTTTTGCATTCATTGAAAATAAAGAAAGCAAAAGAAAGAATGGAAGTCTGCATGTGAGCCTCCTGCCTGGATGAACCAAGCCGGTACGTGACATAAGGTGTGTGTTTGTGTGTGTATATGTTTGTGTTTATATGTAAGTGTGCTCAAAGGCACCAGCATGGTGGGGTGTGGGAATGTTCTTAAACTCTATTTTATACACTAATTGTAATCTTACTAATTAATTTTAATGACCGATCATTTTTGACCGAGAACACCAATAAAGCACAGAATATGTAATAAAAATTCTCAAATATTTTTTTATGCATTCCAGTGCCTTGTGTAAACAAAGTCGTGGGACCTTATGACAAATCGATGAAATTAACTGCATTTTCTAGAGAGAAAATTTGAAAATCACACAATAGGAGGGTTAACCAAGGTCATGAACTCACAAGGTAAAAAATTCTATTTTGATTTTAGGTTCCTTTGAAGATGCTTAGTGAGCAGACCATTAGGCCAAATTAGAAATCAAGAAAATTATCTAGAACCAGCATATCTGCAGGTTCTCATTTGGGTCTGTTCTGGTTTGGATTGTGCAGTGGAAAAGCACCCTGGGAACATAATGATTGTCTAAAAAGTCAAATGAAATGTGTTTTTTCAACATACAACTACGTATTGCTTTTAACACCCGTCTGGCTTGAGAGTGCAGCGATTTGTAGTGGAATTCCAAAGACTTGGCAGTCAGAGATGCATTGGTGGATGACTTGAATAGATGGTGCAGAGACATATTTAAGACAAAATGTTTGTGTATGTGTGTGCGTGTGTATACACGTGCCGGTGGATGTGTATGCACCCCAGGCTGTTTGCGGAAGACAGTCTGTGTCTCATCCAGAGGCTCTCTGACCAATAGAGGGGGAGGAATAAGAAGTGACATCTTCACAGCCACTCACTCATTCTCAGAAACTACAAAGGGCATGCACATGGCAAGGAGACATCAGCTGCATGTCTCTCACGCATACACACACACACACACACACACACACACACACACACAAACACAAATGCATTAGCACACTGGCAGACTTATAGTGAAAGGCACACTTGGCCCAAAATACACAAGTGCAAACACATACAGTGCAGTAATACAGAAAAGATTAGCAGAGTGTTTTCCTTAGATGTATCGGATCTACAGAGGATGAAAGGATTTGCTTGTCAATTAGCACTTCTCTAACACTGCTGTTTTTGTATCATTCTGACTGACAGAGAGAGCGAGAGAGAGAGAGAGAGGGAGAGAGAGAGAGAGAGAGAGAGAGAGAGAGAGAGAGAGAGAGTGGGAGAGAGCGATGACTGTCAGAGAAAGAAATGGATTTATTCAGTATTCATACATATATAATGTCATTTGATAAACTGTATCAGGTACTATTTACATTTTGTCAGATTTAATAATAAATGTACAATAAATAATCTAAAATGACGTGTGTTCAGCATACCAACATGCACTTCTGAAAGGAAGAACATGATAGAATCCCTCAGCATGTGGGATCATCAGTTACAGTAACAGGAAACACTTGACTGAAACCATTGCTGCTTAAGGGTATCACATTAGTTCATTGGTTCAAATACTTTTGCCATCAAAAACCCCATTTACAAGCTCATCACTTCATGCATCTTGAGAATCAGGATTATATATGGAGACCAAGCCACATGAAAATGTAACTTTAAATGCATCCAAAACATGCATCCAAATCTCTCCAAGACACATTAATCAAACAACAACTCCACCCACCACTGTGCATCAGGATGCAATGCCGATGCTAGTCACATGAAGTGACCGGGAAACAGGATCAGAGGCTTTCAGTGATTCATTACTTGTTTGTATTACAGTCCTGGTGACTCCATGCTACTAACATAGTTTTCCTTTTTTATTCTACCACACTTGATTCAACTCAATAAGTTGTTTACAAGCTCCTTGTCAGCTGGATCAGGTGTGAATAAGGAAGAGTACGGAAAATGCAAAAATGTGCTGAGCATTTTCAATAATATAAAGTCAGTTTGGTTGCGCACAAGGATATAAAATGATTCTAATAGCTGACTTCTGTTTAACTTCACAAGTAAAAAATAATGAATAGGACACTCAGCTGTAAATTCAAATTTAGACCATGTCAATGTCTAGTTTGATGACCAGAACTTTAGAAGATTGTAAAGTCACTGAGATATTTGTATAGCATCTAAAATGATCTTGCAATACAAGTAACAAGCAGAATTCATCCTATTTCAAAAGAAGAAAAGAGGTATTGAGGGAGAAAACCTAGCCAAAAGTGAACAGGTCAATATAGCATATTATTTACTATTCGTTCCTTTATAAAAGTGTTGTCTCAAGGTACCTGTTAGTGACTGGTTTGTAATATTTAAATCACTGTTGTACCAGCTATTGTTGTATGTAAAATAACAAAAAGTGAACTTTTGAACCCTAGTCTTTTAGAAACAGTTCACAAGCCGAAGGTCTGAATGCACATGCGTCTGTGAAAGCCAAATTAAATGTAGTCTATGATTGCCTGATGTTATAAGCTGTAACAAAAACACAAGACAGCTCACAAATGCACTAATTTACATTATAACAAGAATACATAACCAGGCCTTCATTAACTCTTCACACCAAAATAACAGTTTGCCAGTGAAGCATCAGGTTTTATTGTTCAGATGGCAAACAAAGGAGTGTAAAAGTTGTCAAGAGTTACACTACAGAACTCATATTTGTCAGAGATTGTCTCGCATTTTACCATGATCTCAAAGCAACGTGGGTTTGATAAATCAAAGACCGTCAAAAGAACGAACGACATCCTTCACAAACAAGCTGCCATGGTTAAGGTTTCTTTGTTCCAGATGAAAAGGCCCTGTGACTGCAGTCATAAATGCCGCCTTTCACTCATAAGAGAACTGTGCTAGACTAACCAAAGGATTGGCAGACAACTTGACTGGCACTCCCTTGTTTGAATGCTATGTGCCTGAGAACATTACAGAAGGCATATTCCAAAAAAATCATGCAGATTTAACAGGAATCTGAGTCTGTCATAGTGTGGCTTTACAGTCCTTACAGTCCATTCCCTGAAATGATTTGTTCCGTTGGAGTCCCTCATCGAATGGTGTGTGATCTGTTTAGACTGGCAGAGACCAGGGGACTCAGCCCAAGACAAGATGTTTCCTTATGAAAAGCCCCTGAAATCAGAATCAGAATGAAATTACAACTCGCCAAACCAATGAATCTTTGTACAAATATATGTAAGTGTGTAAAGTGTCCATTTGTCGTACGTGAACACACCACACCATGAACAGACATGAAATTGTTCTCTGCATTTAATCCATTCACCAAGTGAAGCAGCAGGCAGACCTCAGGTACCTCAGTGGTGCCACTAGCAGTCCCTGGGGTTCAAACTCATGATCTTCTGATCAAAGGGGCAGCTCCCTAACCACTAGGCCACGAGCATATGTGCCGTGGCACGTCATATGTTCTGTGACATTCCTAGACTCTGGGGGGGGGGGTTCAGGCAAAAAGGCCCATGAAGGCCCATCACCTGTGGGGGCGGAGAAGAGTGCAGGCAAACCACTGAGCAGTTTAGTCTAACATTTGCTGTCTAGTCAGTACTGTAATCAGTAGCCTGTTCATAGCATTTGAACTTGATTCTGAACGCAATAAAGTTCAGATATTGGCAGCAAAAAATGACGTCAACAGAAGCGAGCGGTACAAGTGTAGGCCCTATCATCAGGACATATTTGATCTTTGCTGGTGTCAGCCATCTTCGCCAGGAGCAGTGGCGGAGCTAGAATTTTTTACATGGGGTGGCCAGGGGGGCCACTGCTATTTCAGTTGTCTCGTGGGAGTGATTTGTTCAGTCGCGCATGCGCATTTGCGCAACTTCCAATAGTTTCTGTACTGGAATTATTGATTCTCCTGTTTCAAGTCTTCGGGGTTTTCGAGAATTTTCAAGGGTTTTTTGGGAGGTAACAGGTAACATGTTAATTATATTTTTCTAAAATGAACGAAATGACACGAAAAAAGATTCGTTCATTTTGCTGAATGAGACTCAAAGGTCCGAGTCGGTAAAATGATCCGAACTTCCCATCACT
>JBBIGA010147060.1:1821-19220 GCA_037576975.1 Alestes dentex | reverse complement strand
CTATCTCTCTCCCCCCCCCTCTCTCTCTCTCTCTCTATCTCTCTCTCTCCCTCTCTCTCTCCCTCTCTCTTTCCCTCTATCTCTCTATCTCTCTCTCTCCCCCCCCCCCTCTCTCTCTCGCTCTCTCAGCAGTGAAATAGAAATGTGTTCACACAGCAGTGAAATAGAAATGTGTTCTAGTGTCATCTGGAGTGTGATCAAACTCAAGTGGGGCGCCGCCAGAAGCGCTTGGCTATAAACATGTGTAAAAACCTGTTATAGTGGAAAGCAGGGCACACGCGTTTAGGTTTTTTTGCATAATAATTTGAAAAGTATTTTTTTGTGTATGTGAGTAACCTGTACATCTCTGCTATGAATGAAAACAGACTTCAGCACCTGCTGTTCATGAACAGTTCCGGCGAAGGCTAATCATGTCCCAACACCACGCGTAAACTTACACCAATGGTATTCATGCATAAAAATGTGTAGAAATGTGTCAAGTTTGTTCCACAGGGATGTTTTATCATTTTCATCAAGAAAACATGCGTGAAAAAATCTGACCAGGTGTACCCAAGCTTTCGCATTCAAATGCGTGTGTGTGTATGGCCTGAAAAAAATGGTGGCAGGTGGTGAGTGGAGAATAAAATAGCAGGGTGCACTTTGCAATTTCTGGGGTGTGTATTCCTGTCCAGGTGGGCTGCACAGACTTTTGCCCCCATTCATCCTATGAGAAAACCCTGAAAAAATGGTTGCTATCTGGTAATCATATATCTTAAAAACTGCTTTATTAGAGGACCATAAAAAATAATAGATAGAATAATGAATAAAATAGTAGAATAAAAATGTACCACTGGATAAGGTGTCAACCTAATAACTACTAATAATGTGAATTTTGTATATTCATTGTATATTCAAAATAAAGATAAGCACAGGTACTGTACTAGGAGATATTTGTGCTTGAAAGCAAACATCCACACCACACACATACATTCCACAAGCCCCCATCTAGCCACCGCTCAAATCTCATTTAATATTTAAACCTGTGGAACGGTGACCGGTAGGGGGGGTGATGTCAGATGGTGATGTAGGTTTTGCAAAGGAAAGAAAAAAGCAGGAAGAAATACAGACAGAAAAAAAGAAGAGTGAGACACTGGCAGAGGGAGGGGGAGAAAGAGAGGGAAAAGTGTCACTGGATGTTAGAGGGTGCTGCAGTGATCTGACAATACAAATGAAACTTTATATATTAAAAATTGATGTCATTTGATGTCATGGTGTGGCAACAGGGATACACATGCAGGAGTGTAGGGATTTGAAACACATCTGGCCTGTGCGGCAAAGGGTCCCAAAGATGATTCAGATGGACAAAAGTCCTTACAGGAATACATACAGAAATCAAATGAGCGAAGGTAAAGGGCATTTGGCTTACACTCTTACCCAGAGCGACTTACAATCATTAGTTACAGGGACAGTCCCCCTGGAGCAACGGAGGGTTAAGTGTCTTGCTCAAGGACAAAATGGTAGAAAGTAGGGATTCGAATCCGCGACTTTGTGGTCACTGGGTTCATGGACAAGTGTTTTACCCACTGGGCTACTACCACCCCATGGGACATCAAAGGCCCTCACCATAATGTATAGGTGTATCAGACAAGCAAAGCTCTCACAGAACACACACAGGAACCGGATGAGCCAAAGCCTTTCAAGGATACAGAAAAAGGCCACGCATGGGAGGCCCTCTCATGTGCATGCCACACATGCACCTGACAATCGGATCTCGTAATAAGGGCCCGCTACACCCTTAACAAGGAGGTCTACTCCCAGCAAACACATGAGGCTCCAAGCAAGGTCCCATCACAGAGCACGCAGTGGGGGCAGACCACAAACTCCCGAACAGTGAGGACATCTTGAACCAAACATATCGCGCCCCAGAGGGTAGCAAACTTCCACATCTTTGAGAACCTTCACACAAAGGGCTAGTACGAGCCAGCCATAACAAAACTGGAAACCAGAGCTAAAAACAAAACACAGAGCGGCAAAATGCTTATGACACAAAAGGAAAGGGATGTGAGGGTGAATGGACAGTAGTGTCATAGAACCAAACAAACAGGGGACAGGTGAGTCTAGTTAAGGTCATGGACCAAACTAAACCAGGGATTTAGAAAGGGGGAACTCTGGGTGGGGCGGAACAGGCTGTCAAAACAAAAGTCCCATACAGACTTTATGTCCAGAGAAAAACAAAGGCAGAGCATTACAACTGAACTGGAATAAGAAAGAGAAAGAGGAAAAGGAAGAAAATAAAAAAAGAAGGAAAATTGAAAAAGAGAAGAGACAAAAGAGAGAGAGGAAGAGGAAAGTGGAGAGGCAAAGAGGAAAAGAGAAAGGGGAAAGGGGAAGAAAATAAGAAAGGAGAAGGAAAACTGAAAAAGAAAAGAGACAAAAGAAAGAGAGGAGGAGAAAGTGGAGAGGCAAAGAGGAGGAGAGCGAAAGAGGCAGAAAAGTGGAAAAAACGGAGAGGAGGAGGGATAAAGAGGAAATTTCAGTGTTTGACAATATAAATGAAGCTTTTGTCATTAAACCACCATCATCCCAGTGCGAAGGAAATCTACAGTATCCTGCCTGAATGACTACCGCCCCCTTACCCGCACTAACCACTATCATCATAAAGCCCTTTGAGAGACTCAGATGAGATTCAGCAGCTGGTGCAGTGAAAACAATCTGTCTCTTAATGTGGATAAAACTAAAGAAATGATTGTTGACTTCAGAAATACTTGCTCCATGGCAGAGACAGTAAAGAACAGTAAAGGTTTCTGGGAGTGCACATCTCAGATGACCTCACCTGGACCACCAACACATCCTCCCTCAATAAAAAGGCACAGCATCCTCTTCACTTCTTGCGATGAAATGGGCAAGTCTCCCTACTTCCACCCTCACAGTGTTCTGCAGAGGCCCCATAGAGAGGGTCCTGAGCAGCTGCATCTCTGACAGGCACAGCAGTGCCAGTGCTACAGACTGGAAGAGCCTGCAACGGATTGTTAAAACAGCTGGTAACATCATCGAGGCATCTCTCCCATGAATACAGGAGATCTTCCTCAAGTCATGCAGCAGAAAGGCACGACTTTTCACACAGACAGTATCGTGGCATCAAAGCCTGATCCGCCAAAATGCGTGAGACCTTTTTCCCACAAGCCATCAAACTCCTCAAAACACTGACCCCGCTGAACCAATGTTCCACCTTGCACTTTACACATCACTGCTTTTATAATGTACATGCAGCTACATGCAAAAAACACATCCATGTTACACTTGTTCTTGACACTGTTTTTTTTTTCCCATAGATTGATGATATATTTATTTTAAACCCCTGCTGATCTAAAGCTCACAATTACATTCCATGCGTGTATAGCTAAGATGACAAATTCACTTTGGCTTTGAATTTTACTTTAAAGGAAATTTTAAACTGGAGAGAGAGAGAGAGAGAGAGAGAGAGAGAGAGAGAGAGAGAGAGAATGCGCTGATCTTGCTTGTGTGTGTGCATTTGTAGAGGGATTGTGTAAAATAGTGGGTGGAGATGCCGCGTGTGTGGCTGATACACTTTCAGTTCTGTTAACACTGAGATGGAGGCATGAGCATCAAACATAAGTCTTTTCCACCTAATAACCTAGTTTAAACTCTTGACATCAGATGCTGACATCAGTTCGTGTTTTCTTATACCGAATGGAATTTTGTCCCTGAAGGATGTTTTGATGTCTTGATGTTTTGAAGTTACGAGCACCACTATCTCTTCATCACTGAAGTTTTGCTTTTTGTTTTGTGTAGAGCATTAAAATAAGCACACCAGGCCTGTTTTTCAATGTGCCTGTGCTCGTACATCCATCTGGCTGAGAGAAAGAGACAGAGATAGAGAAGAGAGAATGAAAGAAGGTCAAACAGCAGGTGATGTTTCGTGAAGGAAGGAAAATACTGAAGAAAGACACGCAGAAAAACCAGAAAGACAGAAGTTTACATGCAGGACAAGGTGCAAGGGAGGGAGTCTGAGTTGATGGATTAGACGGTGTATTTGAAAGACAGACAGAGAGAGATAGAGAGATGTGTGTGTGAGTGTGTGTGCGTGTGTGCGCGCGCACATGTCTTTTGGCTGCTGGCTTGATGCCCAGATGTCGACTCTGCCAGAGAGACAAACTGCATCTGGCTGGACTCTCACTGGTCTGGACCCTCACTGAGAATGTGTATGTTTGCCCCTGTGTGTGTGTGTGTGTGTGTGTGTGTGTGTGTGTATTACAACAGACATTTGCAATTCCAATGATCCTCTTCCAGTGAATTAAATGAATTCCAGGCTCTTAAGTGCGCATAAATAATCATCCCTTATCCTACCATTACAACTGTATAACTACACCCCCCCCCACACACACACACACTTGATCTTTAAGTTAGCTGTAACTGCTTATCCTTAGACTTGTTATTCAACTCTGTCATAGCAACAGTTCCTAGGTTGGACCCATTGGACCAATAAGCCTGTTGCTTTGGCTGTACTGACCTCTGAAGGGGCGGAGCTTTGCATCCAAGATATTCCTACACCCCATGAGAAATATGGACACAATTTCCAAAAGAGCCATTTTGAATCCTACATTCGCCAATAACTAAATTGTGGAAACACTAAAAGCCAGTATTGTCTTAGATCATCCTGCTACAATGAAGTATGGGAGGACAGTTTGAAAAAAATGGCCAAAAGTCTGATATGACAGTATTTTTGTTGTTTGTGGAATCACAAGCATTCAACTTCTGTCACCATTGCTCCTGTGTGGCAGGATTTGTCCTGTGCAGCCATATGGTTGCCTATCTATATCAGTCTACTGATAAAGACGGGCATGCTGCTCTCAGATAAATATTCCTGCTGGACTTCCAGCTCTGGCATAAACCAAAGACGCAAGTAAGATATCCAGTATTCGAGTATTACTTCTATATATGCATCCATGTGTAGCTATCCTAAGGCAATGTCAAATGTATCCTCAGTCAAGGTGTGAAGCCAGGTCCGACAGAAGGGAAGGTTGTTAACCAAATAGTTCAACTGATTGTGCTCATTGTGTGAGGTTAGATTATGTTACCATTAATCAGTCTTGTTTTTATTTAAGGAGTGTTACTAATATTGTGGCAGCAATGCGGTGTAGTGTTTTTTTGTTTGTTTGTTTTTTTGTTGTTTTTTTTATATTTTTCAAAATTCTATTTTGCAATTGACTTTCAAACTAAATCTAATGTGTGTCTGAACCCAACGTGTGTCAGTGATAGAAATGTCACTGCCAGACTCTGCTACCGTTAAGATATAAACACGAAACCTAAGAGCTTAAAGTGAGGTGAAGATAGGTTGTTCATAGGTACAGACTATATACAGTGTAAAGTGTATATGTGCTATGGGAAAGTTTTTCCAAGGTGTGGGTTGTGCAAAGTAGCCGTTTGCAAAGTGCAGTGAGAGGATGATGTCAGTGGTGATGATGTGGAGGATGATGTCAGGATGTGTGGTCAGTGATGTAGAGTTCAGCAGTCTGATGGCTTGGTGTAAAAAGTTGTCTCACAGTCTGCTGGTCTGGGACTGGACACTGCAGGACCATCTACTTGCTGGTAGCAGCCTGAACAGTGTATGCCTCTGGTGGAT
The DNA here is from genome assembly GCA_037576975.1 of Alestes dentex. Taxonomy (NCBI): domain Eukaryota; kingdom Metazoa; phylum Chordata; class Actinopteri; order Characiformes; family Alestidae; genus Alestes; species Alestes dentex. Next base: position 13,597 of record JBBIGA010147060.1, on the reverse strand, counting down.
CGGGTCTTTGATGATTTTCCCCAATTTCCTCTGATGTAGATGCCCTGGAGGGAGGGAAGCTCACTTCCTGTAATCTTTTCCGAGCACCGTCCTACTCTCTGCAGAGCTTTGCACTTTTAGAGGATGCTGTTTCTGTACCAGGCGGTGGTGCATCCAGTAAGAATGCTCTCAATGGCACAAACCTCTTCAGTCATGTGAGAAAAAAGAGGCGCTGCTGCACCTTCTTCACAGTTTTGTCCAAGCACATTGTCCATGTGGGTTAGGACACTGGCCGCCTTTCTGTATGCTGTCTCATCACTATTTGTGATTAGACCCACCACCGTTGTGTCATCAGCAAACTTCACGATGATGTTGGAACTATTGGTGGCCAAGCAGCTGTGGCTGTTGAGTGAGTACAGCAGAGGAATGAGTACACATACCTGGGGACCGCTGGTGTTCAGGGTCAGAGAGGATGAGGAGATACTGCCCAGTCACACCACCTGTCAGCGGATCTGTTAGGCCGATACACAAATTAGAGAAGGTGCGGAGAGTCTGGTAGTGCTGAGCTGATGAAGTCTCTGACCAGCCTCTCAGAACAATTGTTAGGGCAACTGGCCGACAGTGAGGTTGCTGTTTGAGATTTAGGCACAGGGACAATGATTGACGTTTTGAAGCAGGCAGGAGCCATAGATAGTGAGAGGGAGAGGTTGAATATATCTGTAAAGTGGCACTTATAGTCATACCGTGAACACACAGTGTGAACCACGTGAAATTCTTTTTCTGCATTTAACCCATTCACACAAGTGAAGCAGTGAGCAGCCAGTGATGCAGCACCAAGGGAGCAGTGTGTGTGGACAGGATCTTGCTCAAGAGTACCTCAGTGGTGCCACTGGCAGTCCTGGGATTTGAACCCATGACCTTCCGATTGCAGGGGCAGTAACTAACCAACAGACCACCAGGTGCCCCAAAGGGTTTCCTGGTCAGACCAATATATAAAGGTGAGAAACGAAACAAGAGACAGATGGGGAAAATCAACTGGGCATTAACTGAAATATGGAGTACTTAACTCAAATAAGGTGGGGTAAGGAGGCAGGAGGCACACCCTGTCATCAACTGAGACATCAGCCCATACTAAGAGGAGTGGGTCTATCCAGGTGAACTCAATGGATTTCCTCTCTTTCCTGACTAAGAATACCCATGGCTGGTAGCCAGCTTCTTTCCTCTGAGCTGTACCCTTCCCGGTCTACCGGGTACTGGATGTGCCCCTGCCTGTAACAGGAATCCAAGAGTTTGTGTACCTGATACACTGGGGTGCTCTGAATTTCTAGGGCAGTCAAGGGGACAGGTACCACATCTGTGTCATCCAGCAGCCCCATGACTGCTGGAGCGATACATAAAACTGGTGATATATGCATATGGGCAGGACACGAGATGAATTCAGGGCTCAGTTAGGAAGGGCATAACTTAGAACAGGACAGTTTCAGATCAGGGACACAGGTGGAAAGCCAAACCCTGTCACTTGGTTGGAAAGTAGGTCCTTCCTGTCTCCGTCGATCGGCCTGGGCCTGGAACCTACGAACTGCATGACTGATGGAAGCGTGAGTTCCTTCCTATACCCGCTCTGCCTGGCCTTGACCTTTCCATTTCTGGGCCCTGGTATCATCTGAAGGAGCTGGACCATGGACTTGTGTTTTCAACATGAAGGCCTTTCAGCGAAGGAACAATGTTTCTCATAGAAAAAAAACAGAGGTAAACAGTATCCCAAAGTCTGCTCTTCTGTATGTACGCTTCCTTTCATATTAGCTACATTCGCCACATAGCTCCAGGGCAATTGATTTATGCCTGGCTCCCTTCCAGATGTTCACTGCTGTAACTCATACCACACTGTCACAATTTAATGTGCATTCACATTGCAATAACACATGTAATAACTAAATGATGTGTGCGTTATAGTGAAACAGACAGGGCAAAGAGTGAAGACTAAGGACAAGACACTCACTGAAGACACACACACACACACACACACAAACAGACACAAACACAGCAGCAAAAATTGTAAAATGAAAGTAGAAGAAGTAGAAAGGAGCAAAGCATAATGTGATTGTGTGTGTGTGTTTGTGTGAGTGTGTGTGGGTGTGTATGAATTGAGAGTGTGAAAGAAATAGAGAAAGGGAGAAAGATAAAAAAATAAGGCAGAAAGAGAATAGTGAATAGACAAGATAGAGACAGAGAAATAAAGAGAGAGAGAGAGAGAGAGAGATGCATAATGCAGACAGTAGAAGAAAAAGAAAAAGAGGAAAAAGAGACAGAGAGGATGGAGAAGAGAGAAGGTGGGGTGTGGAAGAAAGGATAGGAAAAAGGGGAGAGAAAGAGAGAGAGAGAGAGAAGAGAGGGGGGGGGGCGGGGGAGAAAGAGATGGACGGAGTGCAATTTTATCACATAGTGTGTAATTACTTTGGCTGTGTGACCACTGTCAGTATGCCAGATCTGCTCCTAACAGAGAACGGGAGAGAGGGAGAGATGGAGAGAGGGAGGGAGGGAAGGAGGGATGGAACGGAGAGAAAGAAAACAGAGACAGAGGAAGTGGGTTGAGTGAGCAGGACAGAGAGAAGTGGAGCAAAGGATTGGCAGATAGATGGATGAACAAACATGGCTAAGAGAGAGGGATATAGGCCAGTTAACAAACGAGAGTATGGAAGTACAGTGTGTGTGTGTGTATGTGTATGTGTGTGTGTGTGTATGTGTATGTGTGTGTGTATGTGTATGTGTATGTGTGTGTGTGTGTGTGTGTGTGTGCGCTGACATCATGAGAGAAAGAATGAGAACCAGAAGTCAATGAGCTTCAGTAATTACTAGAAATCAGATATACAGTCACATTATTATTAGAGGCGTATTTCTTTTTAGATATATTTAATAAACGATTTATAGCATGTTACAATTGTTTTACATGTTGTATCGACAGGTTCCATGTGCATTTGAACAAAAATGGCAAAGAGCACAAATTCTACAATTTCTTACATATTCAGAGCATCAGAACTGGACCATGGAGTGATCAAAGAAGGTTCTACATGTAGCATTTTTGAGATGTGCTGAACAAACTAGAACAATCTAAGGAGGCCCCCAGCTTTATAATTTGAAGGACTTAAAGTACAACAGCACACCTTCAGTGCTTTCTTATTGGACATGCCCAACAAACTGGGCAAACACTGCAGAAAAATGATATTTTCTACTATATGGGCCCTTAAATTCAAATGTACCAGATATTTTTGCAGCTTTGAAGGACTAACTGCAACAAAATGTGAAAAGCAACATGTTTTTTCCCATTTTCTCAAATTGTCCCATCTTCACATACCCCCCAACAATGTAAGCTAAAGGGCTAAAACTCATCACATTACTCTCCAGCATCGATCCACTCTTTCTCTCTCCCATCTGTGGATGAGGCAGTTTAATTGGAGCAAATTCTTCAGATAATCAGATAATCGTCCCAAAAGCAGTGGACTGAAACCTGTCATCTTCGTGTTTACATTACTGGTGCGTGAGGCTTCAGCAGTACAATAAATGATTGCCTGCAGCACAAAGTCTTAGGGCCAGTTGCGTCAGTGCATGCCTTTCTCTGCCTGTTAGTCAACATTATACACCAGGTAGATCTGACAACGCGATCTGATTTGGCATAACAGCCCTTTTCTCTAACCAACTATCATTTTCATCTGTACTAGTTTCTAAGTCACGGCTCATTCTACATTGCAGTTGACAAATACCATATGAAACAGCAACTAAACATCTTAGAAATCATGTTTAGAGACTATGTTTAACACCACAGCCCAGATTCTGAGGAGGAATGTGATGGCAACGTGTCAGTATGGATCAACAAATGTGCAAGGGGGCTGTGGAAGAGTTGCAGCCCAAAAAAAATCGGTGGATGCTGCCAAATGTGAACAATTATTTAGAAGCATTGTGGCAGAGGAGAGGTGGGGCAACTACCATGCACCCAAGAACTCTTGGCATGGCTCCTCCTTAACAGGGCCCATGTACCCATAGCTAGGGAGGAGCAAGAACACTGTAAAAGCCTGGGGTCTTCAGCTAGTCCGGTGGAGAACCTCAGAGGAGAACTTTGTAGACTTTGTAGAGCTGGAGCAGTCTAGAGAGCACAGGGTCAGAATAAGTTTGTTCCACTTGAATAGGCTGTGGTTTTATTAATGATTTAAACATTTATCTTTTCCCTCATGGATAAATTAAGCTTAATAAATAAAGGGGAAATGAGCAGCAGCCCCCAGCAACAGCTGTATCCCCACTCCCAGCTCCATGATCCCCTGAGCCAGCAGCAGCCGAAGTGGCCATAACGTGTCCAGTAGTCCCTTAGGCCTAACCTCTCCCTCTTAGCCCTTAGTCTAGTGAGGTAACTGGCACTGTAAATGCCAACTTCCCCACCCACCCTGTCTCTGTTTCTCCCTCCCCTCCTCCCCATGGTGCTCAGCAGGACAATTGCTGCCCTCCCCCACCTCCTGTGCCCACCTCTGTTCTCATGCCCTCTCGCTCCTCTCCTGGAGATGGGCCTGGTCTGCAGGAATGGGGAATTTGGCCTGGGGAGTGTGTGGCTATTGTCACCGGCTACCTGGCCATCACCTGGGTCTCTGGAGGACAGCCCATAGTCACTGTCTGGGTCAACAGCACCACCAGGGGCTCCAGAGATCGCTGCCCAGCTGCCTATGAGGTCAGCACCAGCCAGCGCTCCAGTCCCACTCCTCGGCTGCTACCTGTGTTACCAGTGTCACACGGTGCTCCAGAGGGCTTTGCCTAGCCCCCTGTGAAGCCAGCGTTGACCCTGCTATCTGCATCAACAGCATTGCATCCAGAGAGCAAATCCCAGTCACCTGTGAAATTGGCTCTGCCTGGTGCTCTGAAGAGTGCCACCCTGCCACCTGCACTGACATTACTGCACGGTGTTCCTGAGACAACAGCTCAGCCGCCTATGACTTCAATGTGTGGTGAATATCCGTGTGGTCTTGAGTGGTGAGGAATGGACAAATTCTTCTGATGTTACAAAGAAGGTACCTGCAACGTACCTGTTAATGTGAGATGAAAACGAGAGCTTTTGGTGTGGCAATGATGACAGCATTTCCAAAAAGTGATGACCAGGTCAGGTCTTGCATGTACAGGAGCTCTGTTTTGCTGGGATTTAGTGATGCACTGAAATCTGAGCACCACTGGGAGGAAAGGAGAGGATAAGTGGTAGGAGAAACCATGTGAAGATATCATATCACCAAGAGAATGAGTGAAAAGAGAAGAGAGCCCAGCACTGAGCCTTGGAGGAACACCAGTGGTGAGTCTTTGTGGGGCAGATCCTTTCCATGACACTTGGTTAGATGCAATTTCTAGCATCTTCTTTCTGCTGCTCTCAGTTCTCTTAAGTTGTTGCGGAGTACATCAGGTAGCCACAGTGAAGGATGTGAGCTGTGTGTTGCCCTAGAGAACAATGGACAAAGTTGGCTGAATGAGAGGTGGAGAGAGAAGAGAAGGATGTTGGTAGTGATTTCTACAGTTGAAGGACAGGAGGGAGATGTTCCAGGTGGAGTCAAGGATGACAGACGAAATATTGATGAAATATTGAGTTGTGAACAGAAGACAAGTATGAATCACCATTTGTGGGAGAGAAGCAGTCCCGTGCCTCTTCCTCTTCCAGTCTTGCGAGCTGTTTTGGAAAGCACTTCCCAGCCATTTGTGATGTTAGCACTGCCTGGTGTTCTGGAGAGCACTCCGCTTCTGCATGCATCATCAAGGCCACAAGATATCCTTGCCTGGTGCTCAGGAAATGAACTCTATGAGCACGAAAGCCCTACAGAGCTGGCCTTCCTCTCTCACTTCACCTCCCTAACTTCCCCACAAAGCCTGGCCTTTTTTATGACTCTGATTTTTCATGACTTTTTTATGACTGGGCCCTAAAGGGAAGGGACTATGGCAGTGGAGTAAGACAGAGAACTTTGATAGAGAACCTCAGAGGAGAACCGAGTAGGCAGAGCCTTGGCTGGAGAGCACAGGTACAGAGAAAGTTTGCTCCGCCTGAGTAGGTAGTGATAGTATGGTTCATTTGTTCACAGCATATAAACTCTCAGTGGGAGAGCCAGGCTAAAGAACAGCCTCCACATAGCAGGGTTTGTTTCACCATGGTGTCACAACAAGTCCCAAAACTATTGATGTTTCAGCTAAATCACATCCACAAGTTTGCTACACCTTAATGAAGATCTGGACAAGGTTTCAGCGAAAAGGTTTGGGGGTGTGTTTATGGAAAAATGTGACTTCTAGTCTCAACGACGTTAGCGTCATAGCTCCAGTTCTAATGTAAAGAAGCAAAATTTGGACTTTGCTTATCTTACACTGCGGTTTTGTTACAAAAATGGAAATTTCAATATAACCAAACATAGTATTATTATTATTTTTTTAAATATTAAAAGTGAGTCAAGTGGCATTTACACACACTTATATAGTAGAACATGGAAATGCCACGCACACACACACACACACACACACACACCAGTGCACACTTTTGTGAGCATGTGCATGTAAGTGTGCGTATGTTGAGGCTGAATCATTATTGGGAAGTTTAAATATAATCAGTGAGGAGATAAATGCGGGTGGGCTTCTGAGCAGCGGTTGGAGGGGGAGTGAAATCAGAAAGTGGAGTTTTCCTGGCGGAGATAATTGAAGGCGGACGCAGAAATGAAAAAGCGAAAAATTAAATGGGGGGAAAATCACAGGGTTTGCATTCATTTTTCCTCTCTTTCTCTTCCTCTCTCTCGCACAGATGTGTGTGATGTGTTTGCTTGTTCCTGGCCTGGCCTCCGTCTCCCACCGAGACATTCACCAAAAAAAAAAAAAAAAAGAATTCAGAAAAAACACAAAAACAATAAACAGAGTGTTAGCTCTACCTGAGGCCAAACCAGCCTTCTTTCTCTCTTTCCCTTCTTCCTCTCTTTTGTCTGTCTTTCTCTTTCTGTCCTGCTCTTTTTTCTTTTTCTCTCTTCCTCTCTCTTCATGTTGTCTCCATTTTCCTGATTTCTTGAGACACACACACACACACACACACACACACACACACACACACACATACACACAAATACAAGTATCACTTCTCTCACACACTCTCTCTTTTTCTTTACTCCTTGCTGTTTGTGCGACACCCCCCCCCACCACCACCACCACCCCCACCCCGTCTTGCTGGCTAAATATTACTCCTCCGAGGCATTCGCTCGGAACGTTCAGAAGATGGAGCGATAAAAACAGAGCTGGAGGGTCAGACAGAGAGAGAGAATGAGAGAAAGACAGAGCGAGAATACAGAGAAAGAGAGAAAGAAGGATAAAGTGCAAGAGAGAGAATGAGAAAAAGAGAAAGAATAGAACAATAGACAGAACAGAGGAAGTGAATAGAGAGAGAAAGAATAAGAGAGTACACAGAATGAGAGAGAGGCAAAGAAAGAGGGGGGAAGCTGCTGTGTTCACAGTGTCAAAACTTCTTAACAATACAAACTTTCATTTACTAACACTGAAAGTTTAGAATATTTTTTTCTTTTCCTGTGGAGTTATGCTTTTAAATATATCATTTTGTGTTTTGACAGCACTGATGTATTATGCTTAATGATGTGGATTAAGGATAAAGGGCCATCAGTGACTAGGACGGAAGAACTGACCCCTTCCTACCACACTCGTAGCCAACCACCAGAATGGCTAGCCATCTAGAGGACTACATACTGCTGCCCCTGATGATGTCTGCAAGGCCTACGTGGATCACTTGACTGCTGTGTTCAGGGACATCTTCAGTGCATGACTGCAGCAGTCTGCCATTTCAGTGTGTTTCACAAAGATGATCATTGTGACATTACCCAAGATCACTAAGGTAACAGGCCCCAATTACTATTGCCCAATGACTTTAACCCCCACAGCCATGAAGTGTCTGGAGACGCTGGCCATGGCACACATAAACAAAACTATCCTCAACTCCTTGGACCCACTACAGTTCGCATACAAACCGGACAGGCCTGTGGACTACACCGTCTCCCTGGACAGGATGGACACCTACATCATACTGTTATTTTCTGACTAAAGCTCTGTGTTCAGTAACATCCTTAGGATTCTGGGCTTTCTGATGGACCTCAAGTGACAAACCTCAAGCAATAAACATTGTAAACACCTCATCCACGCTGGTCCTCAACACTGGAGTGCTGCCAGTGTTCACACGTGACTGTACAGCCATATACAGCAACAACTGGATCATGTTTGAAAGCATGTTTGCAGACATCAAAGTTATTGGCACTTAGCACTGATGAGAAGACAGAGGGCAGAGATAAGGTTTAACAGGTGATCCAACCTGTTCAATTCAACCTTGCACTTGCCAGCAAGACTAAGGACCAGATCATGGATTTCAGGAACAACCAAGGAACCCATTCCCCCATCAGCCTTAAAGGGACACCAGTTGAAATCATCACTTGCTTTCTTTTTCTGGGTCACTGGAACTCCCCTGATCTAGAGTGGACCCCCATTTCATGGTCATGCTCAAGAAAGCACACCAATGCGTCTGCCCCTATGGTGACTTCAGGACACAGTAGCTTGTGAACTTTTATCGTAGCACCCTAGAGAGCATTCTGATGGATGTTGTCACTGTGTGGGATGGCAATACAGGACAGGAAAGCCATTCAGGAGGTCATTAAAAGGGATACTGTGGGAGTGAGTGGGGAGTAAGCGTTCCATTGTTATGCATGGAAGTAAAGGATCCTGAATCTTGAATCTTGGATATTTTAGCTTACCACATTGTGACGTTCTCCTCGTCTTTCTCCCTGTTTTATGGTCTATGCTGTTGTTTACATCCTCCCTGTTCCATGTGCCTTTGTTTTTGTTTACCCTGCCATGTTTCTGTCTGTCATGCGAGTTTATTGTTGTTTTGATGTCACTCTCCACCCTAGTCCTGCCTCCTTCTCAGTATTTTCACCTTGTCTTATTCCTGCATCATCCCCAGCCCAGGTGTTTCCCATTCCCCAGTTAGTATATATACTTGTGTTTCAGTCATTATTTCGCAGCTTGCTTTTGTGGTTTTGTGTTTTTCAGTTTGGTTTTTGTTCATGTTTGAATTCTGTGTTTTAGTCTTGGTGTTTAGCTCCTGTGTTTTTCTGCTCATTTTTAGTTTTCTGCATGCCCTGGTTTGTCTTTGTTAGTCTTTGTTCTATTTTCATGTTTCTTTGTTTTGTTTTGTTTAACCTCAATCTTAGTTATTTGCCAGAGTTTGTTCTTTGTTACATTTATTTATTTTCTAACATCCCTCTCCACATCTACATTGAAGAAAAACATGTCATGATTATGGCCAACCCTGCATTACATAAGACAGAGCGAGCAATCTGAGACCACCACGCAATGTAGAATCTCTCCAGATCCTCCAAGATCTTAGGTCTGCTATTTGGATTCTCCCCTTCAGCACACCCCCAGTATTTAATGGGGTTTAAGTCAAGAGACTGGGATGCCCATGTCTAAAGCTTAATTTTGTATGGATTTTCATGGATGTTTTGTTTGTAACCATGGCCTGCTTGCATCTTTTTATCTCTGGGTACAGGATGGTGTATGTAATGCCATGAGACCTAACAAGGTTTTAGCAGTTTTGGAGGGAAACAAACTCAAAACGTTACAGACCCTGCTGATGTCCATTTCTGTATAACCAGCCTTTTTAATGCCACCCTCCTTTTGGTACTAACCAGACAATCAGTAGAGTCTAGCAAACTGATGGTGCTGACACTTGTAGGACTTTCTTCTTACCAGTTTTTTTTTACTGTTGTTTTTAGCATTTGTGGCTCATAGAGGTGATGTTTTGTAGACTCTAAATATAAAAAATTCAAAAATTCTGCCATTACATCAAACTGTGATCCGTGGAGATATTTTTTCATGCCCTTCTTACACATCTTTACTGTGTGGATAATTACAGAGTTGACTTTTGCCGTTATCTATCTAACCATAAACTATCTATATCTATAAACTTTCTTGACACCCAGCACTTGACAGCTGCCAATCACCTCAGTCATTGCGTTAAGTCAGGTTGATTCAATCTTCTTGTAGGTCAGATGTTTGGACCGCAAGTTGCAAGGGGTCAGAAGCCCCTGCTCCAAGAAGTCACTGAATGATTTCCCTTCACTGGAAAAACCATAAAAGCCCCAGACTATTATCATTCTCTACACTCATCATTCAGGAAGCAGACAGCGTTCTCCTGCAAGTCCCAATCCCTGGTTCAGCCTGCCAGGTGGTGGCGGGATTCATCACGGGCTCACCAGGAGGAGCAGTGTGAACAACAGAAAAATTGCCAATTCATTTGCTATTCAAAACCACATGTAACTACATGAGAACTTCCACATTTCAGCATAGCAGTTTATTGCATTTCAAATTAAATAACGTATATCTTTCCAATTTTTCCTATCTCTATCTCTCCCTCTCTCCCTTTCTCTCTCATGATCTTAGGATTATTTTTCAATTAAATTTGCTACAAAACTGCAGACATTTCTAACACTCAGCCTGTTATAGGATGTGTGTGTGTGTGTGTGTGTGTGTGTGTGTATGAGAAGAGACTGGCCTTCTGTTTAGCTATGACCTAAAAGATGGTTAGGCTGCAAGAGTTGGAGCTGGTTAGGGTGTATGTGTGTGTGCTGACACTGATTTATTGGACTATTTCGCAGCAGTGTCCGCTATAATGGGACAGGATGAATGGTTGACCCTTCTCTCTCAGAGAGATAACTGCATGGTAGTCTGTGCGTGTGTGTGTTTGTGTGTGTGTGTGTATGTGTGTGTGTGTGTGAGTGTGTGTGAGTTCTGAGACGAGTCCACACACCCTGCGTGGGCGGAACCGGACGGTGGAATATTCCGGAACGGTACTGAAGTGATCGGTCAGTTGCTGGTCAGTCGTTTCAGTGGTTCTGGATTTCTGTGCCTGAAATGTTCCGGTGCGTCACGTCAACGCGCCTCCGCGTTCAGGCCCGCTCGCGTTTGACGCAAATCGTGTTGATGTAATGTCTTTTCTGTTGGTGTGGAAACGATGCGCGCGCTTCAGTCGAGCGCGATCAGTCAGGGCTCCGCACCGCACTTGCCCCCCGGGGGGGCAGATGGAATGCGAGAGAGGGCGTTCGCCATGGCAACGGGAGACAGTGACCCCTCTGAGAACCCCCCACTCCCGGCTGAACCCCCCGACCACTGACTGTAATAAACCTCAGAACCACAATAAAAACCAGGACTTGGACAGGAGGGAATCCTGAACCCTGTTCATTCCTCTCTCACTTTAAAACTACAGACAAGTCACAGTCAAACGAGCGACACCAGCATGGAGGAGAACATCGTCTGACTGACGAGAGACGATCAGCTGCTCTGCAGTCGGGCGGCGGAACCGGAGAGAACACAGGAACAAACCACAACACAAAGTCAGAGTCAGAGTCAGAAAACGTCACTGGTCCCGGAGGAAATTGCTTATGTACTGACTGCACAGACACAGAGACAGAGACACAGAGACAGAGACACAGAGACAGAGACACAGAGACAGAGACACAGAGAGAGAGAGACACAGAGACAGAGACACAGAGAGAGAGAGACACACAGAGACAGAGACACAGACACACAGAGACAGACACACAGAGACAGAGACACAGAGACATAGACACAGAGAGACAGAGACACACAGAGACAGAGACACAGACACACAGACACAGAGACAGACACACAGAGACAGAGACACAGACACACAGAGACAGACACACAGAGACAGAGACACAGACACACAGACACA
>JBBIGA010147038.1:0-19222 GCA_037576975.1 Alestes dentex | reverse complement strand
CAAAACACAAATGAAACACAGCTGGCAAAGATCCAAAACCAAACTCAAACCTTCAAAATAAAAGCTTATACACAAAACTTAAATACAACTGAAACAAGGGTGGCCCTCTAGCGGCCACCTAACTGTAATAAACACCAGACCTAACAGTTTTGTTAAAGATCCTGCCATTTCTTATTGACAAAATTGGAGAAAATCATTATACATAAATGCTACGTAAGATGTTAGAGATCGTAAAAATTCTGTTTTCACCTATTATTGCTGTCTCAACTCTCTCCAGACTGAAGCTTTTAATAGAGCAGCATTTAAAACATTTCAAACAACTGTTTCCAGATGAAAATATTATACCTAAACAGCATTATTTACTGCATCTTCCTTCTCAGATTAAGGCTCTTGGTCCTACAGTGAGGCATATGTGTATGCGCTTTGAGTCAAAACATTGTTTCTTCAAGCAGTGGGCTCTGAAAAGTATTTTTAAGAATATTTGTAAATCTCTTGTGAAGCACAACCAACTTTATGAATGTAGTCAGAATGTGCACGAGAACATCCCATTTTTTTCAAGTGAAGTCGACATGGGTCCAGCCTCTGAGGTGAAAAATGTTCATTATGTAGAAAGAAAGATTAAAGACTTCTTTGAGCAAGTTGAACATATAGTTTCCGTACAGTGGATTATGCTACATGGAAATAAACATACATGTGAAAGATCTTTGGTTATTTCTGATGTCATCAATGATACTCCAGAGTTTGCACTTGTTAAAAACATCTGTATTGTAAATGCATCCGTGTATTGTTTTGCATCCGTGTATACAGTTTGTCAGTTTATAACTCTGACAAATAAGATGCATAATCAGAGAAAAAATGTATTTTATTCAAAATATTTACTTGTAAGCAGAGTATCGATTCATGCTGCCTTGTCGGAAAATGCTATCCTGAAGCTTATTCAGTTCATACAGTCAGTTCATAACACTGATAATGATGAGAAATAGGCAAATAATATACTCTATGTCTCGGCTGTAGAGCCCATGCTCGGGACTCTGAGGTTACCTTGTTTTTCTATGACAAACTAGATAAAACGTGAATGCCCTGCAGTGGAAAAAAGCTTTGGTTTTAGATTTGATTTGATTACATTAAGTTGAGATTTACAGAAACTGCAGCTGTGCAACTGGTAATGCCATATTGCTTGACAAAAGCTCCATCATGTTTTCAAGCTTTCATGAACGACATATTTAGAGATCTCTTACAGAAATTCATAATCTTGTACTTAGATGATATCCTCATCTACTCTAGAAACCTAACTGAACACGTGGCACATGTTCACGCTGTCCTTCGTTGCCTGCTCTGGCACAAATTATATGTGAAGGCAGAGAAATGCGAGTTCCATATAACGGAACTCTCATTTCTCGGTCAGCGTATAGGTCCGGGGGGGGACCTATATGCCCCCCCCCCGGACCTATACAGGGGGGGGGGTGGTTGGCGATTTACGGGAATAAGGTGAGGAGAGGAGTTGGGTCCCGGCAGGTGAAGTACTGAGTCAGGAACTAATAGACGACCTTCACAGAAGTCGACCAGATTGGCCAGCTCCTCGTCCTCGACGTAGACTGAGGGTAGTGGGTCAACCCGGTTGCAGTGGTTTTCGTTGCACAGCTTCAAGTGTGGTCAGGGTTACCCCCTGCCCCTCCCTAGAAGCCGGTCCTGGGGGGGGTAATGTCATGTCTGGTCCGTCTCAGTCACACCCCCAACGGAGTCCGTCACCTGAATACTAGGTGGTACACAGCCCTGGGCACGTGTGTATGATGTCATGGTTTGTTGTGTGTGTGGTCGTTTGGTGCCTAGGCAACCCAGGTGAGAGTAGTGGGGTTTCGTTAGCTCCTTAGCTGGGTTGCTAGGTACCTAACGACATGTCCACCTGTCTTGTGTTCGATTTAAGTACTGCTTGTTATTGAGTTAATTGTCTGTGTCATATGATTGGCTGCCTGTGTGTGTGTGTGGGTTTAAAAGTCCAGCCGAGCCACAGAATCTTTGCGTGGTTACCCAAACACCAACTCCAACATTGGGTTCTGATTCGGGTTTTGTTAATTGAAAGAAAATGTTATCACTCTTGTCTGCATGTTTGTATTCACTAGAAGGGAAAGCAGGCTAAGGCACAAGAGGGACTTTCCTGTTGGTAATCAGCACACTCTCTAAGTCGCAGTAAAGAGAGTCTATGCCATCCAAGCAACGCGCAGCTGAATCCTTGGCTAACACCCGCTGCTTGGTACTTGATTTGTGCCTCTCCTGTGTGTCTCTTTTCCCTATGTGTCAACAGGTGTGAGAGCTGTCTTCACATTCTGAGAGCTCCACATGGAGTAGTAGTACTGGCCCCTGTACGACAGATGGCTTGCTAAAGCTTTAAGAGAGAGTCGACTCTACAGTAGAGTCCTCGTTCCAGTGGTTTTTTTAAGTTTTGTTCGGAGTGAATGTCCTTTGTATTGTGTTTTTGTATCCTGAACGTGCCCGCCAGAGTGAAGGTCCTCTGGGTTCAGCTGTGTATCTATTGTGTGAAGCTCTGCTGTGTTTTGTGAAGCCGGCACGGCATCTTGAACTTGAACTTTGTTTATTAAAACTTCTGTTCACTTCTAACGCTGTCTCCTGTTAGTGTGTCCACCCCTCACCCGACATGACAAGCGGCAGCAACAGGAGAAAGCTGGAGACATTAAATTCTCACTAGATGTCAGTACCAACCCATCCAATCCATGCATGCAAAGAAATCAAACCATAGATGTCCATAAATTAAGTTATGCATAATAAAATGCAATGACACAGTGAAAAAGTATTGAACACATGAAGAAAGGAAAGTGCAAAAAGGCATGGAAAGTCATGATACCAGCTGAAATCTGTCAGTAATTAGAAATCAATCCTGCCACTTAATGCGAATTAAGATCAGCTGGTTCAGTCCCAAATGATGGGCTATAAAAAGGTGTCTCATTACAAGGTGTCACACAAGAAACATCTCATGATGGGTAAAACCAAAGAGCTTTCTCAAGACCTTCGCCAACTTATTGCTGAGTGGTTTATATAAGGATGATTTGTATAACTGGTATATGGATTCCACTAGAAGAACCATTCAAACAAAAGCCTGATGCAGCATGAACTACAGACACTGAGTGGGCATGGTTGAAATCTATAATTAACTTGACCATAGTTCCAATTTAGACTGATAAATGAATTCAATCTGATGTTTTTCAATGATTCATATAGGTAGTTGTTTATACAGCATGTCAGAATTAAGAAATGAATGGACCTATAAAATAAGTCAACTTATATCACAGAATTAACTGCTGTGTTGCCAGCACCTCACATGTAATGGGCTACTTGCGCAAAATGTAGATGTCTGTATGTACACACTGCTTATTGAAAAATAAACTGCTTGTGCACCTAACCAGTAGGAGGAACACCAATTCAGTAAGAGTCATATATAATTCCACAGTTAAATGAATGTTTGCTTAACACCAAAAATGTATACTACTAATTATCTAGGACACAAACTGAACTAGTTTTCTTACTATTCTTCTACTGTGCTGTAAAATTAATTGGCCAGTCTAACCCATTAGTTGTAGAGCCATGAAACTTAGGTAGTCCCTCCTGCTCCTCAAACATACGACATGAGCCTGATCGGCCTCAAGGGGGTGCTGTAATTAAGGTAAAAACATTTGGATTTGTAACTCCTAAATGAAAAATTTTAGGGACAAAAATCTTCTGATTACTTGGCTCAAACCACACAAATTTGGCCAATCATTTAGCTTACTAGATGTATGTCTTATTTCCAAAAATGTGTACAAGAGATGACCCTGCTCATAATTTAGTTCATAATTAGGTGTCGCTATAAATGCTAAATAAATGGTTCTCAAGTATTCTGATCAAGATGAAATTTGCTGTTACTTCTACTTCAAACTTTTTTATCAGACCAGGCTCACCTCTTTTAGTTGCTCTTCTCTCCAGTTCCGATGCTCACGTGCTCACTGTAGCAGCTTTCGGTAGTGGACAGGGGTCAGCATGGGCTCTCTGAACAGGCTATGGAGCCCCGTAAACTATACAACGGGTCTCACTACCTTCCCTTTCACTCTTGCTGGTACATGCCTGTGAAAAATCACTCATGCCTCTCTTATTTTATCCCACCGTAGTTTGCTGGTACCAGTAAACCTCTTCTCCACTCCTTGGGCATTCTCTCATTCTCCAAGACTCCATTAAACAACTTGGTCAAAAACTCCAGTGCCATCTCACCTCCACCTAAACACATCCAGGCCTCCATAGGTATGTCATATGGACCAACAGCCTTTCCATTCTTCATCCTCTTCATAGCTGCCCTTAATTCCTTTTTGCTAATCCTCTGCACTTCCTGACTCACTATCTGTATTAATTCCAGACACATCTGTTAGGAAAGACTTTTTAATATTAAATAGGTCTCTCATCTCACTGTTTCCCAGTCAATGTAAGACTACAAATAATTAGGTGTTGTCTACGTCTTACCAGAACTAGAGATAATATCTGAAGATGCTTTGAGATCTGCTGGATTGAGATCTGTGGAATTTAGAGGCCTTTCATGTTCCTTTAATCATTACTAGAACTGTGATTCATGACTCACCCGGGTGAATCACTCGGATCCATTAAATGACTCATGAGTCACGAATCTCAGATCTTTGAGTCCTAACTACACCATGTCTAAATTGTAAACTCCATCACATAAATACATCTTATAATCATTAAAACATCAATTACTACCATAAAATTGCATTACTCACAGTTTCTTTGCACCACCACACTTAAAAATGAGGTATATCCTACAAACCTACAATCCTACAAACTTCCTGCCAAGTTGAATCCTCCTAGTGGACTCTTCTGTCAATCAGAGCAGAATATAGCCCTGCAGGCCAATCGGATTCGCTCAGAGTGGATCCGGTCCTCGGCCGAGTCCTGAGTGAATCCGTCAGATCCGGGTCCTTGACCGATCCGGGTCCTTGGCCAGTCATGAGTGAATCCATCGGTTAACTTTAACTGGATCGGAATCACATAGTCGGAGTCAGTGAATCCGCTGGTTAACTTCCTCCACAGCCAAAAACATGCAGCCGAATCTGAGTCGCTCGAACGAACAGGTTTATCACTCACACGAGTGGGATATCGCTCCCTGAACGACAGAAATGAGTGAATCAACCGGTCAAAAACAGCTGAATCGCTCATATGAGCGAAAGGGGGGATTCAAATACAGCCGAATACATATATCCATATATACATGGATTTGGACTACATTTTCGGAAAACGTGTGTGTTAGGACAGTAAAAAGCTGTGGTGATCCGGAACCAATGCTGACTCAAGTGACTCACAGATCCGGATCAGTTTGGTGAGTGACTCAGAGGGAGCCGAATCCTAAAAAGGATCCGAGTATTACAGCTCTACTGCATGTGTGTCTCCTGCCGCCTGTGTCCTTGTTTCACGCCCACCTGCCTCGGAAAAGCGTGACAGTCCTGTGCATGCATGAGTGATTAAAGCTGATGATGGAGGTTAAATCGTGGCGAGCAAGCAGTAAATCTAAGGTTAAGCAAACAGTGCTGTTACAGTAATTAACTCTGACTGGATCTGAAATTATGGCGTGTTTGGTCCTTGAATTTGAGGAAATTGGGCCTTGAAAGTCCTTGAAAAGTCCTTAGATTTGGTGTTTGATGTGAGAACCATGCCTAGAAGGCCCCAGGGGTTCCCCGCTGAGTAGCTGTCGTTCTGCCTCACAGATTTACATAATTTACATTTACGGTTACAGCATTTGACAAACGCTCTTATCCAGAGCGCCGTACACCATTGCTTAAGCATACACTTAAGATAAGATAAATCTTTATTAGTCTCACAAGTGGGAAATTTGCAAAGAAAGCACGGGTGTATATACTATATTCATGACACAGGCTGTCTTGTGCAAGTCCAGTCAGTTCAGTCAGATGATTGTCATTAATTCATAAATATGATGAAACACCCCCCCCCCCAAAGTTTTGCGGTCAGGTTCTCATTTATTTAGTACACTGGCATTATGTTTACCACCGGACAGCTGTATATAATAGATCTTAAGCATAACCACCTTTTTGTAAGGAGTTTAGCCTTGTGGAACTAATGTGCTGTTCTTCATACCTCTCAAATCAACGCCTGTTTTTTAACCAAGTCACTGCCAGCAGAGTTACACACCTTAAAAACCCCTGTCAGACAGAGATAGTCAGAGGTTAATGCACAGTTAGCGAAACGCATGGATGTGAGTGAAGAGGTTTTTTTTCGTTTGTTTTTGCTTTTGTTTTTCCATCTACAGCTCCTGGAAAAATCAAGAGCCCACTGCAGTTTATGTTTAACTCTGCTCTATGAGTGTGAAACCATTCCATGCCAGTGTCTGTTAAATTCCTACACAAACACCTCATTCTGCTTGATGAGGTAGTGATTAGTGATCACCTGAATCACATCTCATTTAATGAGGAAAAGAATAAAAACACTGCTGTAATCGACACTCTCCTCTCGCAGTGAGACCAGTTGGATGGTAAAACACTATTAGAAGGTAATTATTGCCGTTTTGTGAACAAGAGATTTTTTTTTTTATTATTCAAGTTCTTTAAACTCTGCATAATTTCTCTTATTTTAATGTTTTGTCATTTTATCTGCTTTAGAGAATAATATTTTTATTTGTAAAGGAGTTCTTAAAAACTAAGGCAAAGCAGTTCAATACTTGCAGCTATAAAAGATAAAACCTGAGAAACTGAACATTTTTGCAGTGGTCTCTTATTTTTTTTTCTGGAGCTATATATAAAAACATATGCATTATTAGTATTAGTTTGGTGGACCATTCTGAACCTAGCAGTGACGCTTCTAACAGATTCTTCGTTCTTCGTTTTAACTGTTGATGAACGCACCTTCTCTTTCAGGTCTGAACTTCATTCTGATGGGCCAGGTGGATGAAGAAGGCCGAGGCACTTTGGCTCCAGGAAGTTTCACGGCTCCATACAAAGCTCCACACCACAAAATCCTCAACAACCTCAACAACCAGCGGTGCTGATGCTTCTCTCAGGCCGAGAACAATTCCTCCTGACAACGGCATGCCCGTGGCCACGCGTAATCCAACACACAGCCAAAACACCTTAAAGGAACGCACCACCATGAATTTCAGAATGATCCCGAAATGAACTCCATGCTCTTGTATGTTCAGGTGCAGATCTCTCTCGGAGTGTGACACTTGACTGCAAATTAAAATCTGGAGCAGCTGCACACATTAAAATGGAAACTATCGACATGGCAGCATATAAAGGGACTATATTTCACTTTATTCATTTTATACACTCGCTAAAAAAGATGTCACAATTGTAATTTATGATGATGTCGTCTAATAAAAGTGTTATATCACTCCATGTTTTTGTTTGGAATTAAAGGTCAAATGCCTTTTAATAGTATAACAACATCGCCACCATAAGAATTTCCAGCCTATTTGTGTAAGGGGCCACTCCGACCAGCAGGGGGAGAAGTACCACTACTTCAGGTAAAAGAATAAGACGAAGACCGCCACCCTCTCACAATCAGCCGGCTTGAGCTGCGCTTCATAACCTGCGTCCGTGTTCGGCCTCACTGCTGAGTCTTTGGTTTTGCAAGCGCTGATCTGAGCTGGTAAATTCTCGGTATTGCTCGAGTTCTCAAGCGTTTTAGCACTCATCTCGAGTTTTTCCCTCAGGCCAGGGGTGTCACACTCTGGTCCTGGAGGGCCAGTGTCCAACACAGTTCACTGAACCTGACAATTAAATGGCAAGGTGAACCAGGTGTTTCTGAGCAGGGAAATCACCAAAACGTGCTGGATCACGGCCCTCCAGCACTGGAGTTCCACACCCCTGCCTTAGACACTTTCAAAAACGTGCTCAGCACATTTTCACGGCACCACACTCCTGTCCTTTTCTTCCTCTCTCCAAACCGAGCCCGGTGCTGTTCTGGTTGAGAGTGTTTTTAGTTTCCCTCCTGGCAGTTTCAGTTTCCAAGTCAAGCCTTATTTTCAGGTTAGTGCGCCATCTGAGGCCTTCTGAGGTGTTGGGCTTCTGTTCCGTCTCGGAGGTTCAGCGTCACTGCGAGTCTAAGTCTTCTCTCGAGCAAATGCGGCAGCTTCACGTTTCTCGAGTTTCGGCGCGGTATCGAACCCGTCCTAGGCGAGTTACACTGGAATCAGATTTGGCCTTTGATACACCACGGAGTCGGACCACACCCACAGTGAATTTGTGATTTAATTCCCTGGGTCCATTATTTCACTCAGCGTTCTGAATTAAAGCGCCTCTTCATTACATTTTCCTCTTTTCCAGTTTTAATGATATTCTTAATTTTAGCAATAACACAATAGTGTCAGATTAAAGAGAAAAACTGAGATATTCAGAATTTGATGAGCCAAGACATGTTTGGTGCCTGAATTTTGCTCTTTAGTTTTAGTTTTGGGGCTAATGAAGCTAGCAAGTAACAGAAGCTGATGATCGTCTGTTGGCTTTGTGATGTTTTAATTTTACATTAAATGTCCTCGTCCACGACTCAAATGTGTGTAGTGCCAACTTTACAGTAGCTACAGTACAACAGGAGGAGGGGGCAGCTGGTGTCCTCGTGGTTAGGGAGTTGCCCTTGCAATTGCAAAGTTCAGGGTTGAAATCCCAGGACTGCTAGTTCCCCCACTGAGGTGCCAATACGCTGCTCCCCAGGCGCTGTGTTCCTGGCTGCCCGCTGCTTCACTTGGTAAATGGGTTAAATGTGGTGTGTTCACGTGTGACAAATGGACACTTTACACTCTTTTACACTTGACAGGGTTTAGCTAAATGCTAAAGCATGGCAGGCTAGCCTCAGTGAGCTAACTGGTTAGCCATGCAAACTCTAAAATGCAACGTTTTCTTCAGAAATTTGAACAAAACCTCCATAAAACTCCAGAACACCGTTATGTAGACTTGAACTTGGTAACTAGCAAGCTAGCAGACTACAGCAACAAGCAAAGTTGGTGTAACTAATCCTTCAGAATGGAAATACCTGAATAAAACCTGCTGTAAACACAAATACAGTTTTGCAAATCACCCTCTGGAGTTTTAATTAAACGTCTATTGCAGCTACGTTAAGCTATGTTTTATTTTGAGTCAAGATTTTACCCAGTGCACTTATTGGGCGGATAACTCTTAGTTAAAAATTACAGGTCATCTTAGTAGTAGTAATCGGACACTGTGGTTATCATTCTGCACCCATTCTGCTGGGCACTGATTAAAATTCAATGTTCATATAAATGATGCATGAACCATTCTGACCCACATTACCATAACTGAGAGGCTATAGAAAAATGGTTCATTAATCATATAATAACCCATCAGGAGTTATACAGTCATATCAATATAACAATTTGACAAGGATCATCTACTTTGAACACATTCAGTTTGTACATTAAGTGTTTACAATTGTTAATCTGTTCTATTTTATAGATTTACAATACAGGCCTTCCAGTCATCACTCTGACAGCTATAGTGTTAACTGTCCTGAGCCTGAGTGATTGTAAATGTTTCTTGTTAATTATTTTTACAGATGTATCTCCCCAGTTCCCACACTGGCAATCTGGTATATTACCAATCTGGTAAAACTGAAATCATTATTTAAATGTTTGGACTCAGTTTTTAAAACATAAAAACAATTTTTAGACAAAAGTATAACATGACATTGGTACTCTACAGTTTTTTGTATGGCTTTAGGAGCCACAAAAAGGTTTACCTGACACCTTTACAACTTCCTTTTATACTATACTCATAACAGTCTGTCTTTTGTAACTCCAGTGAGTTCAGTCAGATGATTGCAATTCAGTAGTAAGATTTTCAATCAGGTTCACATTTATCTAGAATGCTTGCAATAGGTTCACCATTAAACAGCTGTATATAATAGATCTTAAACATAACCATCTTTTAGTATGGATTTTAGCCATGTGTGCTCTTATGGTAACACATACATTCATAAACACCTTGATCTTTGATTGAATTGAACTGAAAAAACAGTTTACACTTCCAAAAAATGTAATTAAAGTGGACTTACACTGATTTGAAAAATCCCTGATAATTCAAGTGTAAAAGTTACTTTACAGTGGTGATGAATGTCTACACAACAAATACAGCTGTTTTATTTACTGTTCAAATGTACCAGTGACTTGTGTCTTGAGTTTTTATACTTAATCTTGATGGCGGTAAAATCATGAACTAAATATGTTCTCGGCTGAATGAAATGAAAGAATCTGTGTATACCTTTTCCATTCCCGTTACTTAATAATTTTGTGTGTAAATGAAAACAGTGTTAAAAACTGTTCTATAAGACACTAGTTGGGTTAATAGTATTGTGCTTTTGCATCTGTTTACTCCTAAATAAATTGGGTCTGAGGAAAGAAGGCCTCTACAAACAGATGAAACCATCGCAAAGTTTGATGCACTGCAGGTTCTGTATGTAAACACTCGTCTTTTTTCTGATCTACCTGACCTCTTTGGTCACATGACCATCCTAAAGGTGTGCAAGTAATCCAGTGTGGCAGGGAGGATCCAGCTGGACTTCATTACAGCAGCTGGAGAAAAACATTTCTGAAGGGAGGAAAACTCTGGCACTGTTTTACTGCAAAAGATGATTCCGTTTCACTCCCACATTAAATTCCATCGTCCACCTTCTCCTCCCTCGGAGGGCGCAGGGGTCCAGAACGCTCTGGAGAGAGTGCCAAGTTGTTCACTTGATCCGAATGTGCACACTGTTGCTATGTGAATAATATATGTAATACCAGCCAAAACTGGGTAAAGTAATAGACAGCTGTGTTGACATATTTAATTCATGTAAAAACAATGTGCATTTTTGAATGAAGTCAGTTTTTTCTGCTCTTCTCGGTGTGAGGGGTTCAGCAGGTGGCGTCGATAATGTTTCCGTCCAGCTGGTGCCGATAGGTGACCCGGGCCTTGTGTGAAAAGTAAACAGGGCGTGTTCTGCTTCTCTCGTCGTCGTACACCCATGAGATGGAGGGAGGGAAGACGGGCTGAACCTCATCGGAGTGAACTGAGATACAGAAAAGTGTGAAAAGACAAGAAAGACGTAAGTGGCTTAAAAAGCGAGTGTGCAGAAGCTCACATTACAACTCTTCATGAAGTGTGAATTTATTTTATTAAAGTGACCATTCTGTCACACGTGAACATGCCACAGCACTCCTCTGCATTTAACCCATTTAACTCATTTAACCAGTGAAGCAGTAGGCAGCAAGGAACACAGCAAGTGGGGGGACGCTGTCTTGCTCAAGGGTACCTCAGTGGTGCCACTAGTAGTCTTGGGATTTGAACCCACAACCTTTTGATCACAGGGCGATCGCCCTAACCACTAGGCCACCCGCTGCCCCAAAGGTAGAACAGGATGAATCATGTGACTTTAGTAGTATAAGTTAAGTGTGATGCCCCCAAAAAGTGACGTCCTCAAACATCAGTACTACTGCTTGACCTCCAGTGGCCTCTGTTGGCCTTGGTCTCCCTTCAAATGGAAGCATATAGCAGAATAAACACTAACTATGAACATTTTCCTTCCCCAGTGGCTATAATTTAACACATGTAAAGGGACTGTATGGTATGTTATCACTTGAGAAACTATGACTGTTTTTCTTTGTTTTCTTTTTTAGTATTTGTGATGGATGCAGTGTTGGCTTCTTGGATAACCGGAGGCTGCACACAACACACCACCACTTACCTGCATCTTTGGGTTTCCTTATGCTGGTGCTGGTGTATAATTATGTGATACAATTATGTTCAATTTTATGTTATTGCTTTTTATTTTAATTACAGTTTGTCTGGCCCACACACAGCCCTGACCTCAACCCCATCCAGCATCTTTGGGATGAACTGGAACGGAGACTGTGAGTCAGGCCTTCTTGTCCAACATCAGTGTCTGACCTCATAAATGCTCTACAGAATGAATGGGCACAAATTCTCACAGAAACTCCAAAATCTTGTGGAAAGCCTTCCAAGAAGAGTGGAAGCTGTTATAGCTGCAAAGGGGGACCAACTCCAGATTAAAGTCTATGGGTTTGAATACAATGTCATTAAAGTCCCCGCCCCAATACTTTTGACAAGCTAGCATCATACTGATCGTCTTACAGAAGTGTGCATTGCTTGTAAGCTTAATCATCCTTGTAACTCCAGTCCTAAAATCTAAAAAACAAACTTCAAACAAACAAAGATGAGGTGTGATGGCTGAAACAATAATAAAATCACTTAAAAAAAAAAAAAAAACACAGGACAGTTAACGAGGAGGGACAGAGACAAGGACGAAGTCCGGCAGGTGGTAAGGGAGAGAGAAAGAGTACATTTGATCCTTTTGATACATTTGATACATTTGAAAAATGCTTACCAGGCTGTGATGGACAGAACCCACCCTTGCCCTGGTTTTTACAGCGCTTGTACCAGGGAAAACACTGCAGCACCTTCTTCCCCATGAGTGCAGGCGGACCGTCGGGTCTGATGGGCTAAAAACGACATGAACGTTGCAAAATTCATACTGCAGTCTGAGCAGAGGGTACTAATAGTGCTTTATCTCATTATGGAGGTTTGAGATTATTGTACAGGGTGGGCCACAGATCAGTAGCCTGCTTCCGGCAACAGTATGGCAAGATGAACGAGGAAATGGAATGTTTTTATTCACTTACCCATAAGTTACAGCAGATACGGTACTGTTTGAGATTCAGAGATTTAGCACTAACCAACACGTTGTTTGTGATTTTAAATCATTTTAATTTAGTGTGGGAGCAGTATTGGAGGCAGGCTACTCACCCGTGGTCCACCCTGTAACGGCACCGCAGGACAAAAGCACTGGTAGCTGGTAATTAATTGTATTACTTGCAATGTTTGGCTCAGCGTACAGAAAGCATTCGAAGAAAAGGATTAAGTACAAAGAAACATCTCCTCCCCGTAAAGACTTTTCTCTTTTTAGACTGAACTAGAATCAGTGTGTCCGTGAACAACTTTACCAAACACACACCGTCACTGCAAGACTTCGGTTTGGATTTCCTGGACTCTCAAACCCTTTAACCTTAGACCAATTAATAATATACGTCAACCTAGAGGTGGGCAATATGACAAAGTTTTATTGTTGTTAACGTGATACACAACATGCTTTTCTGAAAATATCGTGGAAATTGTCAGTACTCGACAGAGCACTGACCAACTTCATCTTTTACTACAAAAAGAATGTTATTAGTTCTGTTTAATTTAGCGCAACCCAGGTATGTGATATCTTTAAATAAAATTTCTTGGACTCAAAGTCTGATAGCAGTTTTCAAACTAAAACATTTTTTCTGCCAATGTCATTTTATATTGCCCACCCCTACTTCAACCACTACCCTACTGCAGAACGCTATCTGGTGCAGCCTAGAGAAGCACGAGTTGTCTTTTAGAATATCTGTTCCTCTTCTCATGCTCTAAGGGACACACCCTCAGTGATAACCATGCATTATTCACTGAAGAAACACTGGCAGTAAAAAGGGTCCTGCTAAAGAGCTCAGTCATTTAAAACATGGCTCGGTCACAGGTCGCGACTTTTTGCCATAAGTCAGCTCTGCTAGATCTTCCCCAGGCTTCTGTAGGTAAGTGCTACACCACACAAACTCAAGGGCCACCCACTCAGTGTTGAGGCATGTAACTGATAAAAATTGCCTAACCTCTGTTTCATCACTCACAGAGTTCCAACCTGTATCTGGAAGCAACAACAGCAGGGCCGTGCAGAGATGTTTGAAGGGGCGGGTGCTCGAAGTTAAAAAGGGGCACATAGAACCAGGCTCCACTGGGGGATGCGGGAGGCAGTAAAGTTTCCCTCCTACAGGCGAAATAGAGGTATTGCAGCCTGGAGCGCAGTATTTAAGGTGGAACGAAAATTTCGAACAAGGAGCTGCGAATAACCTAACTTCAGCGTCGTTAAAAAACGCCTCAAAAAAGGGCACAAGGGGAAAGAGGTAGGTGCTCAAGCCCCCCAAAAAATCCCCAAAAAAGGGCACTTCCCAAAAAAGGGCACTCCCCCAAAAAAGGGCATGTGCTCTGGACAGGATGAGGCCTACCTGTGCACATGCCTGAACAACAGCACAAGAACTGAGCTTCATGACATCCGTTTCCATAGCCAAGCAGCTGTGCACAGTGCTAAGATCACTATGTACAATGCAATGTGTCGACTGGAGTGGTATGAAGCACCACTGAACTCTAGAGTGGAAGTGTGCTTTGGAGTTATGAATATTGATAAAATATGATGAACAACTCTGGGTGCTATGGATGTCTGTATGAACTCTTGGAATGCATAGTGCCAACAGTGAAGTTTGGTGGAGGAGGAATAATGGGCTGGGGATGTATTTTAAATTCAAAATCCAAGTCTCAAATTTTTAAAAAGTGGTGCAGGGTTGTTAAATTAAATCATGTGGCCACAGATTTCAACTAATGTTAAGACAAGGCTGTCAACTCATAAAACTTTAAATGTCTTGTTGGAAAAATATGACTCTCCCCAGAAACCAAACATCACTTTAACTACCCCTAATACACTACACTAATAGGACACTGCATGAGGGTCCAACTATGGATGGAGACCTGAACTACCAGACCTGATTTAACACACCAGGTCAGGAGTGGGTTTAGCAGGAGTGTCAGTAGAGGCAAATCGCCCAAACTGAACACCAAGCCACCAAACCCCCACGCTTCATTCATGATCACTCGGACAGAGGTCAAACTAACCTGATTAAGAGGTCCCTCAGAGGGGGTCTGGCCTTCTTTGAAAAGTATGTTACATAAAACGCTAATCCCTCACTGGAGCGAATGAAAGTAGAACGACTGGAGGGGATGCCAGCAGTCAAGGGGCTTTGGATGGATAAACATGGAGCTTTAGGTGTCCCAGCATCACTGCAAGCAAGGTGGCATTATATAAACAAATCATGGTTTTCTCCTTTAACAGCAGTTCTTTAAACATGCAGATTTGATCGTGTGACAGTAAAGCGCGTCTGCTCATCACATGCTCGCAACACATACACTAGAATTTATAAATAATGCTAAAGTTGGCTTTTTAGCCGAATTTCCCGTTGCAACTTCAAAGCGCAGCAGTTATATTGTAGCACTTCAGAGGCAGTGTAACGGAACTGCAGCACCATATAAGGAAGAACAGAAATTTAATTGTAGTGAATTAAAAAGCGTTTTAATTGTTATTAATTATATTAACTACTGTTTATTTTTAAGTAATGGCCAGATCCCATCACAGAAGCAGTGAACAGAAGCCAGCAGGTGTAAATGAACCTACCTGTGGAGGAGTCACTGAGTCTTGTCCTGTCCAGCTTTTCCTAAATGAACTCTGTGCTATGTTTCAGTCTGTGGCTTCATCATTTTCGTCATCGTCATCCTCATCCTTGTCCTCAGAGCACTGACGGGACGCTGAGAGCGACGCTGCTGCTGCTGAGAGGTGATTCGACTCGTTCTGTTAGAACGACTCTTCAAACGACTCGGAACGAATCGATTCGTTTGTTCATCAGCACAAAACAAGCACAACTCTTTAGAAACTACAAACATTTCAGTGCCTTAACACCGTCCCTTAATTTTATTTGTTAGCTTTCCACCCACTTAAAGATACACTACATGGACAAAAGTATTGGGACGCCAGACCATTCCACCTACAGGGACTTTAATGACACTGCATTCAAATGCAGAGACTTTAATCTGGAGCTGGTCCCCCTTTGTAGCTGTAACAGCTTCCACTTATCTTTGAAGGCTTTCCACAAGATTTTAGAGGCATTGATGTTGGACGAGCCATGGTTCTTCCCCCAACCTGGGTCCACAAAGTTGGAAGCATGATGCTGTCCAGAATGCCTTGGTCTGCTGGAGCATTAAGATTGTCCTTCACTGGAAGGAAGAGGCCCGAGCTCTGAAAAACAGGTGTGTTCCAATACTTTTGTCCATACAGTGTACCTGATTTACACTTTCAAATTGAATTTTTACAAAGGATACATTTATAGATCGAATTATTTAATGTTGCTTGTTGTACTCATTATTGAAGACTGATCCCAATAGGGTCTGGCGATCTGTTGTGGGGGTCTAAAAGTATTACTGATTTGTTTCATTCACCTTTTGGGTGATGAATCAAGTGAACAGAATTTAATTGAGTTGTGAATAACCGAATCACTGAAGTGAGTCATTCGTGTTTATTAAGGGCTGATTTGAGCATGCGCAGTAGGACAGGGGAAATTTCCACGCGCTGAGCTTTTTAAAATCTAATCCTCAAAATCCCTCCGAGCTGATCCGGGAACAGCTTCCTACAGAAAAACATAGACTGAACAGATAGATGTATCTGTCTGTCTGTCTGTCTATCTATCTGTCTCTCTATCTATCTGTCTATTTATATACAGATGATAAATATACTGGTTATTAATTTTATTAGATATTTGTTCTGGTATTATGTTTATTAGCACTTCATTCTGGTTATTTCTGTATCTCCATTTTCATTGCTATTATTACTATCGTAATGAATCAGTTAATTATAATGATATCATTATGATAATTATCATTATTAAAAAAAAGTATTTTAATTGATTATGAATTATTAGGAATTATAACAAGGATACATCTATATATAATGCATATGTGATACAGAGCATGTTTCTGCCTTTCTTTTTTTATTTTATTGTAAAGCGTTTTAAGCTGGTTTATGTCTAAAAGGGCTCTATAAATGTATTATTATTATTATTATTATGCATGTTCCATATTCGATCTTTCCCGTAGCTCCTGTGAAATCCTGGGCTGGTTAGGGAACGGTGTGTACCTGATTATGGGATCAGCTGCAGCACGAGAGAGATTTTCATGACCTCATTTAGTATAGACTGATTTTATTTCTGCTGGAGGAAATCACAGTAAATTCAGACTCAAAAACAGAGCAGAGCTTCTGACCACACTGTCTCATCTGATCTGGACTTCTGCTGCTGGGAAATAACTAACACCCAAAATACTCAAAGCCACAGCGGGTGATGTTTAAATATACAACTTTATAGACAATTTAATATCTCCTTACCGCCTTACTAAAAATATATTAAACCACTAAAGCTTTGTGGCAAATGAGCTGTTAGTACCCCCTGTTTCTTTTTAAACCACACATAACTGAATGAACATTTTGAATATAAACTTACATAATAACTTTGCATTACAAAATAACTTGCATGTTCTCATGTGAAAACATCTAAACTAAATTCAGGATAAAATCTAGGTAGGCTTGTAATATATGTATACAGATCGATATTCAGAAATGATTTTACTTTGCTTGTGATTTTTCCTCGCAACCATCAGCAGGGGGCGACATTTCACCCTGTAATTCAACTTCACGGTAGGGTTTAATACATACACTATATGGACAAAAGTATTGGGACACACCTATTATTGAGGATTTGGGCCCCTTACTTCCAGTGAAAGACAGTCTTAATGCCCCTGCAGACCAGGACATTCTGGACAGCACCATGCCTCCAACTCTGTGGACCCAGTTTGGGGAAGTACCTTTTCTGTTCCAGCATAACTGTGTCCCAGTGCACAAAGCGAGCTCCATAAAGACATGGCTGGAGGAGTTCAGTGTGGAAGAACTTGACTGACCGCACAACCCCATCCAGCCCCTTTGGGATGAACTGGAAATGCTCTATAGAATAATGCTCTATAGAATGAATGGACACAAATTCCTACAGAAACTCTAAAATCTTGTGGGAAGCCTTCAAGAAGAGTGGAAGCTGTTAGAGCTGCAAAGGGGAACTGTAAACCAGTTACTTCTCTTCTATACAGCATTTATCAGACACTTTTATCCAAAGTGACTTCCATTCCCTAACTACAGAGGACAGTCTCTCTGGAGCAACTTGGGGTTGAGGATCTTGCTCAGGGACCCAGTGGTGGTATGCTGAAGGTAGGATTTGAACCCATGACCTCTTGGTCCAGAGGCAAGCATCCTACCCACTGAGCTACCGCCACCCCTTTGGCCCTATACCTCTGCCCAGACACGCCTGCACAAAAATATGGCACTCAGGTTCCCTTATTATTGTTACATTATTATGGCATTAAGACGTTCAGTTTACTGAACACTGAACTAAAAATCCAAATCCAGGAAAACACGTCAGAATAACAGCGGAGCACAAAAGGATCAGAATAGTAGGGAAAATGTTGTGGGGAGAGAGGAAAAGAAAGTTAGTGCCAGAACGGAACAGCCAGTCAAAGCACCAGAGCGACTGGAGAGTTAGATCAGGAGGGGTTGCCGGAGCTCCAGACGGGCTCTGAGAGTCAGAGAACCGGTGTGGGACTCCTGGAATGATCAGAATTCAACTCTTGAACATTTTTAGTGAATTTATTTTGAAAAGTCAGCAAAAAAGTAACAACATGAATTTTTCAGGCCTTTTATGTTGACATTCTTTCTGGCATAAACAAACAACCCACCCAGGATCTTCCCTGTAACAGTCTATGATTGATCACCCTGTGAGTGATTAGATTCTTCTTGATTAGTCATGGGTGTCAGATTAACCTGGGATTAGTTAGGCTGTGACTGACTGCCAGTGATTGATTATCCTTTGATTTCAAACCTGTGAGCCAAATGTTTAGTCTGTGATAGATTAGCCTGTGATTGGTTGGTGTGTGATTAGTTAGTTTCTGATTGGTTAGCCTATGACGGATTAACCACTGATTGGTAATTTGTGACTGATTATCTTATGAGAAGCTTCTGATTGGTTATCCTGCGATTGGTACGCCTCTGATTGGTTATCTTACGATTGGTAAGCCTCTGATTGGTTATCTTGCGATTGCTTAGCCTCTGATTGGCTAGCCTGGAATTGGCTAGGCTCTGATTGGTTATCTTGCAATTGGTAAGCCACTGATTGGTTATCTTGCAATTGCTTAGCCTCTGATTGGTTATACTGTGATTTGTTAGCCTCTGATTGGTTATCTTGCAATTGCTTAGCCTCTGATTGGTTATCCTGTGATTTGTTAGCCTCTGATTGGTTGTTGCCATCACTAAAGTATCTAAAGTATCTAAAGCCAGTGAACCAAAAAGGAGACAGCAATGGAGGGCCTGCAAGAATATTTGAAAAAAATATATATATATTTACATTTAATAA
This sequence comes from Alestes dentex, assembly GCA_037576975.1. Lineage (NCBI taxonomy): Eukaryota > Metazoa > Chordata > Actinopteri > Characiformes > Alestidae > Alestes > Alestes dentex. Next base: position 81 of record JBBIGA010147038.1, on the reverse strand, counting down.
AAATCTGCGAAAGGTACTGCAGTCCCAACCCCCCCCCCCACCAAAAAAAAAAAAAAAAAAAATCTAAAGGATTTCTCTCAG
>JBBIGA010147029.1:0-19223 GCA_037576975.1 Alestes dentex | reverse complement strand
CCAGGCAGGAGGCTGAGAGGAAGACCAAAAAGGAGATTTATAGATGCGGTGAAAGAGGACATGAAGTTAGTTGGTGGTAGAGTTGAGGATGCAGCAGATAGGACTAAATGGAGACAGATGATTCGTTGTGGCGACCCCTGAAGGTTAAAGCCGAAAGAGAAAGAAGAAGATTTTTGTTCATTCATATTCATTTTTGCAGTAAACATCTCTGTACACTTAACAGTTTACACACTTAACAATGTCTGTTGCATTGTTAAGTGTGTAAAATTGTCCTGTGAAAACACACCTTTGCATTACTTTGAATGCTCTAGACTCTAATGCATTAACGAGGAGTCCGAAAAGATGACATTTTCACTTCATGCAGTGACGAATTTTTATGTATCTTTTTTTTTTTTATCCCTGGAAGTGCTAAATGAGGCAATTACTGTTCAGAAGTGAATATTCCCAGGATTAGGTTATGCAAACATCCTTAGACTGATAGGCCGCACAAACGCCCACATGAAGAAGGTCTAATTACTGAAATGTCAGCACCATTTTTAGCAACTCAGATTTGTATCATTTTTTCAACTTGCCTATTACAGCATGGCTTCAGCTCAGATGTGGTGAACTCGAGGTCACAGTTTTATAACAGAGTGGACAATCGGGCCAGCTTCCCAAGCTGACCATTAAAGGGGAATTTTTCACAATTTTTGCATCACCAAGTGGCTAAGATGTAAACAATGTCACTCAGAGAGGGTTTGCTGTGAAATGCAGTGTTCTAGAGGTGCTTACCAAATCAGAATTGTTCACTGTGGTGCTGAATGGAACCAGACGTCTGAAGAGTTTCATGCCTTTAAAAGCTCCCTTATAGAAACTTATTACATGAAATGGTTGTACTGCCTGATGTTTTGAGAACTTTTTTTGGCCATGAATTCTTCAAATGCATTCATGGTGGAGGGATACATTCAGGGTGTTGTAAGAAAAACAAGCCCTCCCCCCCAAAAATGTAATTTCCAGATTCATCACTGTTTCATCATCAGTTTATATCTAACATTTTGTCGACATTACATGTAAAAACCTGGATGACACATGTAAGTTCACTGGTGATTTTGGATAGTAAATGAAACGTCTGAAGATACTGCAAGGTATTCAAATTGTACGCCCCTGAATTTTTCTTTCAGGGACTGAATTATGTAGAAATTGTGAAAATTGGTGCAATTTCCCTTTAATGAGTCTATCTATAATTCACCCACAAAAATATGCTGCCATAGCCAATTCAAGTCCAGTGGTTAGGGCGTTCGCCATGCGATCAGGAAGTCCTGGGTTTGAACCCCTATACCGCAAAACACCTCAGAGGTACCCTGAGCAAGGTACTGGCTGCCCACTGCTTCACTTGGTGAATGGGTTGAATGTAGAGAAGAATTTTGTGCTGTTCACACTGTGTGCTGTGGTGTGTTCACAAATGACAGAATGGTCACTTTCACTTTTCACTTTCACAAATACCAAGCAGCTTTATAGAACATCAACAAGAATCCCATCCAGCCTAATGAGAAACAGTTCACACAGCTTATGTGATTTACATTCACTATTAAAAACGAAGGTGCCATGAAGGGTTCAGCCAATTATACCATAGAAGAACCGTTTTATTTCCCCCAGAACACGCTTCACATAGAATGTCCTTTCATTTCCCCTTGTATAAAGATTTCTTGACATTATACTGTGATAATGTCAATCATAGTTGAGCTCCATTCTATCATAGTGGTGGCCTTTCACACTCAAATATGACAAATACAATTTAAATGTAATAACCCTATATACTAATTAATTGATATGTTAATACTTCATCTATTAATAATTAAATAAATGTTAATTAATATGAATATTAATTAATATGTTCTAAAACTGTGAGGAGAGAGATGCTAAGGTATTAGTGGGATAAAAAAAAAAAACACAAAACAACAAGAGCAAATAAATCTAAGGGACCAGGAGAAAAGACAGGGAATGATTCAGGGTAGAATACACGGTAGAGATCATGGTGGGAATCACAGAGAGAATTGCGGGAGGTGTCAGGGTGCACCGACAGGAACACACACAGCGACAGAGGAACAAATACACGTGTAAACAACTAAGACAAGAATGGGTTACAAACAGACAGGTGCAAACGCTAAACAGGAGGACGGGACAGGGGCAAAGCTGGAGACGAAAAAAAACCAACAGAAAGCGCATGGAATAGGGGTGGGAGCAAAAAACATGAACAGAAAGCACATGATAGACAAAAACAAAGACAGTGCAAGACAGAAAAGAATGAAACAGGACATAAAGTGACAGGAAGGAGTAAAATTGGGTGAAAAGTATCTTTACAAAACCTTTTTTTCATATAGTGCATAGTGCAACTTTCAAAAAAGTGTGAAAAACAGTTTAATCCTTGATATGGGCCCCTCAGTGAAAACACAAGTGACACATCTACACTCACTGCTTGCATGGGAACTATATTTACCTCCTGGACCATTTTTTTTATCTGGAAGGAAAGTCATTACACCAGACATCGTCCTCCTCTGCCAACAGCACGAGAACAGGCAGTAACACCGGATAAATAATTTAGGAAGCTGTGCTCACCGCAGACTTGGTAATGACTTACATCACTCACGGTTTTCCCGTGGAGAATTTGTGGAGCTCCCGAGGCTGACAGCTAATCCTTTAACAAACAAAACAGAATGATTTGCCTTAAACAGGGAAAAGGGGTCCTTTGTAATTGCAAAGCAAAGACAGAAAGCTTTTGGGAGGAATTCTGAGTTTGTATATTTATCTAACGATTTGAAGATTGGTGGGATAAGAATAAATCACCTCTTCTTTTGCCTCTATAAAGCAGGGACGAGCAATTCCTTTACTCTTTCCTAAGCCAATAAAAAAAATCCAATTAAGGCCTCATTAGCAGGGGTGCTATTAGCAGCTCAGGCACAGAAACACTGCTGTATCACACTGAGTAGTTCACATAATGACTGCTCATACAGTGCTGTTTCAATCTGAGTTCAAGTGAAACTGGTTAGTGCATAAAAACACCTTGCCAACTTTGTCAGAAACCCGTCCACCTTGCTGGTTAGACACTATAGATCATCTGAGTAACTGTACATAGAAATAAAAGTCCTGCAGTATGTAACTGTACACCTTTCTAGAGCCTTTTAATTCTTCTTCTGTGTAATTAGAACGCACCTCCTCATTATAGGGCCCATATCATGTAAAACCAAACTTTGCTCCTTTTTTCATACAACTGTTCCAAAGTATATCCTTCACTGCCTAGACTGTTCATACAGTCTATATATGGAAGCTAAGCAACATATAACATTTTAATCCATCGTGTTTGTGATGTCACAAAAAGCAGCATATTTACATACATCTGCATATACAGCCTACATCTGATGAACTATTTACTGCTTCAGTCCGTGGTGCTTTTTGATTAAGGCATAATGCAGGGAAGCCTACTAGAACAGGTCTCATTAATGGAACTATAACCAAAACTGCCTGTTTATGGGTAAAAGAGAGGTTGTAAATGATCAGGTAAAATGAATTAAGACTGATTTGATACATACGTTCATACAAGTGACAAACATACACATAATAATCAGTGCAACAGTCTGATGCTATTTTGTCGGGTTCAAATAATATGTGATATGTGTATCACTATGAGCATTATTATCTTGCTGCAGTGTGGAACAGTCTACCACGTGCAATATCGTGCAATGTTCTTATCAGGTGCTAAAACATTGTTACCTTGCTATTACATTATTATCTTACTATTATGTGCAATGTTGTGTAACGTCCTTATGGGGTGCTGAAACATCATCATCATGTGCAATAACTTATCATTATGTACAATAGTCTTACCATGTGAATATCACTGCTTATATCAACAGTACTGATCTACTACTAAGTGCAATAACAACTCCTTACCACCATTTACGTTAGTAGTAATTCACTTAACAGTGAAGTATTTATTTATAGTATATTAACCCAGCATTTGTGAATATAGCATGGCGTATTTCATATTGTGTTTTTTTATTGATTTTTTTTATTAGGTACAACAGTTGAGAGTTTACTGAATTTAGAATTTGTCTAAAGCCTTTCATGTCACCCCACACCTGATCCAGACCCCGGGTCACACTGATCTGCTTCAGCATCTCTGCATTCTCCTGCAACAGGAGCAGTTTTGCTCTGTGGCTGCTTTCTAGTACATTCAGATGTCTTCAATGTTTGAGTTTTTTTTTTATTCCTGATCCTATCTTGCCTTTGAAATAAACCATAAAAATTCCGTCAGTAGTTCAGTTTTGTGTCTTGATGCACTCGCTGTAGTTTTCCGTCATGAACAATCTGCGTTATGAGATGTAGGACCTCTTAATGGCCAGTAGGTGGCAGCACAAGGGCGTACAAAGCAGGGCTGGAAACGGGAGAAAATAATCAGGTGTTACAGAAGTGATAAACACACACACACACACACACACACACACTGACTTGTGTAATACTGTTTGTCAGTTACACCACACCTTCACCCAAAGCTTGACCTCAGGAACCAAAGGGCAATTTTTCTCCTCTTTTAATTTTTCCTAAGAAGTTATATTTGTGGTGGAAAAACATCATCTTTCCATATGAGGACCAGCAAAAGAGCCCCATACTGCAGATTTTCAAGTGTTCATGTCTTTATGAGGACATTTAGTCCTCGCAAGAGGATGAACACACCCACACACACACACACACACACACACACCCACACAAACACACACACATGCACACACACCCCAGTGGTACAAGAGGAAACAGTTGCAAATGAGGAAACAGTAAAAAAAAGAAGACAGAAATAAAAGGAAGAAAACACTTCAAACCGAGAACGTGTCCAATATTATGACTGCGTATTTCAACAAAAGAAAAGAGGCCCTGTGATAGAGGAAAAGAAAACAGAAGTTGAGGCTCATTAATACCGTTGGACTGACAGTTAATTACAGACAAATTACAAAAGACAAGCATGTCTAATCGCTCATCTATCATTTACAGAGCTAATATTTACAATGAACAGACACTCATGATGATAAACAAGGAAAAATGGTTCCAATAAGATACATTATTAAACTTTATTTCATCAGTACAGACAGAAAAAGAAATTCTTGGTGCTTAAGCAGCAACAGGTTATACGTCAACATACCACAGCACACAGTGTGAACAGTGTGAAATTCTCTCTCTGCATTTAACCCATTCACCAGTTGAAGCGGGCAGCCAGGAACACAGTGCCCGGGGCTCAGTGTGTGGTGATGGTATCTTGCTCAAGTGTACCTCAGTGGTGCCACTAGCGATCCTGGGATTCAAACCCATGACTTTCTGATCACAGGGGAAACTCCCTAACCACCAGGCCACCAGCTGTCCCAGATAAGTGTGTACACATCAACTGTGTGTTGTGCATTTACTAAACATGCAAAGGTGTGTGGACAGCCCCTCTAATTAGTGAACACAGACACTTTTAGGACCCCTGTGGTTGAAACAGGCATACCGAGCTTGAATAATCTCCACAGAAAAATGCTGCTATTAGAGTTGAAAGCTCTGGAGTAGCTGTACATGAGCCTAAAGTCACTATGCCAAATGCCAAGTGTCTGCTAGAGGGGTATAAAACCCACTGCATTCAGTTATTGCTTGCAGAGCTGCTCATGATATGATCATTTTTTCAGCATTTTTACAGCTCATGTATGACAGTCATGCCTTTGGACAGCATGTAATAACTGTACTTAGAATATAACATAACAAGAATAGTTCAGTTAAAAGAGCTGCTATTTTCCCCATCTGCATTAACAGTACTGCTGAGGTCATTTTGGGGCCTAATAAGACTAGTCTTGTTAGTTTCATCAGTTTGATTACGCTCAGTGCTGAATGTTTATGGGATTTTAAAGTATGGCACAAAATAAATAAACATAGGTTTGCTGTACCACGATTAAACACTTTCAAAACTAAAGGCGCCTGAAAGAATTCCTCGGCATGAAGCCATAAAGAACTGAATTTGGCTCTTTGAAGAACCTTCCAATGAATGTTATGTTTAAAGAATCACTTTGTGCGGGACGTACACATTTTTTTCCAAGTGTAAAGACCCTTCTCCTCACGTTAATACCAGTGGAGGTTTCCTCCAGTATCTGTACACGCAAGCCAAGACCCATATAGGAGCCTTAATTTTAAGGAGTGAAAGATACAGTTGAGACGTCGAGAGACCGTGACTCGCTCATCGTGTAATTTTCCCAGCTTTGAGAAAGTGATGGATCATTTTCATATAGCAGCAAGTAGCCAGTGGTGAAGTGCTGGAGTACGAAGCTGAAATATTGATGTGGAAGGCCGAAGGGAGAATCTGCTAATCCCACAGGTCATTTAAGGGGAAATTGCTGCCGATCTTTCCCAACCCTAATGCTTCCCTGGCGAACAAAGCTGAAATGTCTTCAGCGTTTTTACTCATTATATAACACAAATAAGCACACGTTAAGTGTTTAGTCACTTTCCCTCATGAATTTCAAGAACAAACACATGTGAAATTGAGCGGATTTCTGGAGCTTTCTGTACCACTACAAAGAAGCAACATCATTACATGACCCTGACACAATGCTTTGTTATCAAACACCCACAGTAAATGAATAATTCAGAGTGTAATTTAAGACTGAGATACGGCTTCTGAGACCAAAGGTTTTACACAAATATAGCAAACAGGAAACCACAGGACTTTGCGGGCTTGTATGGAATTCAAAAGCAGCTTTCTTTAAATAAGGACAGAGGCTTAATGGTCTATCAAGATCTAGGAACATTCAGGGCTACACTTTCAATCTGTCGACGGGGGAGCGGAGAGAGGGTTCACCGTGTCTTCAAGCTTTTATTATTTTTGAAATCTGGGGCTATTCATAAAACATTAGAGACTGAAGCCCCGGCCTAATGATGCCCCTGAATAATTTGCTACATTTATTATATTTTGTACTCAAAATGGACCTCTTTTTCAGAGGCACTGATAAAAGTGTTGGACCCTATGAAAGAATATGGGCCCTGGGCCCTTAATGGTATCTAGTATGCTTTTGTAGACAGTGTTCTGAGGACCCTCTGTCAGTGCGAGTCTCTAGAAATAGTCCGACTCACCTCTCCTTACGATGCCTTTTTACATTGTTTTCTAATTTGTTTGACAAAATTTGAAATAAAAACAGCTGCCCTTTATATTGCCTGCATATTTTCTGATATATGGGGGCAGCAGAAATGGTCCAAAATGACTTGGAATATAATATTTACTCATATTAACTTTCACTAAAGTTAATAAGGTTTTTGCCATCTAATGTGAAATCATCATTTTGGACTTTGGACAAGTTTATTGTTTCTTTATTTCTTGATAGTGACGAATTTATCACACTCGATTTAAAAGGGGTAAGAATTAAAGGATATCTTTGGTTCTGACCATTCCTGTTAGAACATAAACATTTTTACAGCCTTAGTGGCCTATATTTGTGGACACCATATCATAATCTAATTACATTCGCTACTGTTAGAACCAAGTAGAAAAACATTTATCTCTGAATGTGGATCATTTTCTTATGTTGATGAGAATTACTTCTATTACATATTACATAATTAAAAAGATTTGCTAACTGAAGAATGTACTTCATAGCTAACCTCATGGCAAATTCATCATAGCTACACAGAAAACCTGTAGCTGCCTGTGAGTAAATTCAGTTTATACTTTTTAGCTGCACCTTCTTAAAGACCAGAGATGCAGGGGTAAAAACTCACACCGTGCACCTTTGGCCAGTGTCCGATTGAGAATCGACCTTAATTTGAGTCTGTCTGTGCTCAGTCATTTAGAACGAAAATAAATTATGCACAAGTGTCTTCAGGGGAATCATTAAAACACCTCCAGGAGCGGGTCAGGAAAGGGTCCATTAACCACCAATATACTGACATTGCTTTAGTCTCATGAGTCACATTGAAACCACAGTCATGGCAGGAGATCTTGATGCAAAACCTGAAAGAAATCTGTGTACAAACACTTGTCAACAACCACTGATAGTCGAGATGACACAGATCCAATACCCAGTAAATTATACTGGAATGAACTGGTTGCCAGTGTCTGCGAATGGTTTTTACTGGATTCAACTAGACTTTCAGAACTGAAGCTTGTTCCAATGCCAGTACAGCCCCAGAGGTTTTGCTGGAAATAGCTATTGCTAGGATGAAAAAATATCATTTCCAGCAGAACATTAACAGACTCAGTGTGATTTATCTGGATTCGGAAAGATTTTCCAGCTGTTTTCCACTAGAAGTTCCACAAATGTAGGCAGTAGTAGAAGCGTTTCAATTTCCAGGTAAAACCCTGAAGAATTTTCTACTGGTGCTGCCTGGAACAAACAGGATTTCCTGACTGGTTCAACAGGAATTTATTTGGGTCTGTACCAGCAGCACAGCATCAAAATGCTGAATCACGTATCAAGAAAAATAAATTATGTTACAGATTAAGAATCACTTGTGGTGCAATTTAAAGGGAAGTCATGCCTTATCAACAAGTCATGCTGCAAAATTCTTAGCATTAGAATCATAGTCATAGTCATGCTTCTTAGCATTTAGAGTCATAATATTATATTCTAGGAGCACCACATATTTGCACACTGCGATATTTCAGAGATTTTTATTAGATATTTCCAAGAAAGAAATTTACAATTTACATCACATTACAATTGTTAACCGTGTCCTTCTGGGTTGTGGAGCATACTTAATGCATTGCTTATGGAAATAAAAAAGTGATTCTCTAACAACAGTCTTTATTTTTTCAATGTACACTGATTATTTCCTGTTTTCACACAGTCATGGCATTGGATGGATTAAAAGCAGCAATTTGTGTTGTAACATGGTGCCTTGATCTGAAGTCTGAGATGTGCAGCATGGCAGTGGAGGTAATTACATTTTTGCTCTACTTCCTTAAATTGGTCAAGTGAGACATTAAAGAAATACATTCTGGTGCTTAACACTGTTAACACAATCTCATTTGAGCTTCCGAGCTAGTTCAGAGAGAGAAAGAGAGAGAGGGAGAGGGAGAGGGAGAGAGAGAGGGAGCGAGGGAGAGAGAGAGAGGGAGAGGGACAGAGAGAGAGAGAGAGAGGGAGCGAGGGACAGAGGGAGAGAGAGAGAGGCAGCACGGCTTTATCAGGGCAGTCATTAGCACACAAAGCTTCTCTTGTCTCTTTTAGTGAGCCGTAATGCAATCAGAGAGGCTCTGGGGCCTCCGCGTTTAGCAGAAGGCCGTGTGGAGCCATGGCAGGCCTGAGTCTACAGAGAGCAGCTAACTCAAGGCAAACTGGCCTTTATTAGGCCACAAAGGGAGCTTTCATACTCCACCCGCCTTCTAATAACACATCAAAACTGTTGCATAGCCCTTCTAACAGCAGGCTGGGTCTACAGTCTCACACATCTCTAATGCTCTTTGTTTCAGAAGCTTTTTGTGAAGCTGAGAATGGTCTAATTTGGTGCCGACTGCTGCTTTCACTAGCTAATTAGGTAGAAAGACATTGTTCTTGCACTGGGTCAGTGGGGTGGAGGAAAAAAAGTGCCTAATGTTCATAATAAAACCGCAAGTTTCAGATCTTTTTAAACTGCCATGATTTAACAACAGTCACTGAGACAGTTTTGTTGTGAAAAGTTCCTGAGTCACCACAGTGGTGGTGAATGGAACCAGACGTCCAAAGTGTTTCATTCTTCCAAAAAGCTCTCTCAGTGAAAGTCAAGAGAAGACTTTGGCTTACAACATGTATGTTTTAAAATACAGTTGTGGCAGAAAGGTATACGCAGGGAGTTATCCGACAACATACTTCCCAAAGAAAGGATATTTTTCAGATTTTCAACATCAAGCATCATATATAAACAGTGAAAAGACGTGTGAGGTCACTGCTGGTTTGAATAGTAAATACATTTGCTATATTTGTGCTGTAGTCATCAGGACCCCTGGTTCCATTCACCACCACTGTTAAAAAAAATCAGTTATCAGTTAATCATTTCACACTGCAGGATCCTGAATGACTTGTTTACATTTCAGTGATTGAATTATGCAGTAAGATCAATGGAATGTTCCTTTAACACTGTTTGAAAATATCAGCTGCCCTTTAGAATGTGTTCTCACTTCATAATGAACAGTCCAGTAGCAACAGGCCACCATTACACGGTACATTAAGGTTAAGAAGAGCTTTTTCCCCTCTATAGTTCCCATTTTGAAGCTTTTTCTCATGAAAGCAATGATTTATAAACTCTTATCAGGCCCTTGGGTTTCGTGCTGATAAACAATAATAAGGAGAGAAAAGTGTATGCCTTAACAGTCTGGATGCATAGCAGGAGAGCCCTGTAAGACAAAAAAGATGCAGTGCTGTATTGATGTGGTTTTATTGCAGTCTCAGATGATGTCTGGCTGGGGAGGCACTATGTACCCCCTGGGCAAACCACACAAGCTTTCAAAGAGTCATTTCATAGCTTATTGACTTCGAAAGATTTACTGCATGCGTGCCTATGGCTCAAATCGAACCCAATGCATCTCTCTGAGGTGTGCAGTCCACTAGTCAGTGATTCGAAATGTTGATTTGGTTCATTTTTGCAAGGCTCATTCTCCACTGAACACTTCACGCTCCAGGTGGTGCCTGCAAGTTCACAGTCAGGGCAACCTGAGCAATCTCAGCATCCGTTTCTTTAACATTTCAATGGTGTGTGACAAACAAAGCTCAGTGATGCTACTTTTTATGCTGTATGCCCTAGACACCTTCTCTCTCAGCACAATTCTAAATATCAATGCGCCAAAAAAGGAGCGATGCATAGAAGAACCACTTTTGGTTCTCTAAAGAACCAAACAGATGGTTCATTACGAGCCATTTTTGGTGAATGTTGTTTTTGAATGAGTGTTTCAAGTGTTTAAAGAACCTTCCAATAATCTAAAGGATCTATACCCATCAAAATGTCATAGAAACAATATATAAAAGTGTAAGACACTAATATATAAGACACTAAACAATACATAAGAGTGCAGACACTACTCTATGACACTACAGCAGCACTATCCAACTGTATTGTCTTATGTTAATCCCCTCAGAATCAGTCCTAGGGCTGCAGTGACACTCCTGTTCCCGACTGCGACGTTAAGGGAATAATAGACCATGCATTAATAATTCATCTCTAGGAACTAAAGAGCCATTCAAAGTTTGATGAACAGAAAGAGCACTGTCAACAGACCACTAGTAGGACAAAGGAAAGGTCATTAAATAATAATAAGGATCATTCAAATGCTGATGAGAGCAAGTGTTTATTGTGGAAAACAAACATAATTATAACTACAGAATACAGAAGAATTGTTGCAAGCCATATATTTTTCAGAATTGCTTCAGCTGTCCAGCTGCTGTGCTGCAGTGACAGAGGCATTTGAACAACAAAACTATAACAACTGCTACCACTAAAAGGTACAGAGTTTGTATAATTCTCTCTGGAGCTGCTGCAGTGAGACACGGGACTGAAAGCACTACATAGCTGTTCAATAGAGTTACATGTGTTTATTTATTTGTTTGTCTTCATAGTAACTGCAGTCCATTAACATTTCAGTTTGCAAAAACAGAAAAACAGCTCCGTTGCTAAACACACAAACATTTTTTCCTTTGCACAAATATGACACAAGAAAGTGTTCAGGAACCAAAACACAAAGTATGAATGTCCTCGAAAACTCATGCTCACTAGCTAAATAAAGCAAAAATCCTACTTTAACTCCTTTATTCTAAACCAAGCTTCCTGCAGTGACATTCTTTTAAACGTAAGATGTGTTAGAGCGAGCCGTGGTGTTGTTTAGGAAGTGATGGAGTTCCGAGTTTCTGCAGGAGCTTCAGATGCACTTGAGCAGGATGGAGTTGCAGTAGGTTCCTCGGCTGCATTCACACAGGGGTCCGAAGCGTGGACCCAGCCTCATCGCACAACGAGACCCAACCAAGCACTGAGGAGAAAATATAGTTCAGCATTTTATAACCTACTCAGAATACTCAGTACTTTTCAACAGAGCTCACTCTGAGAAGATTTATGTCTGATTAAACTTGTGGGTTAAAGTGCCTTAATAATAATAATAATAATAATAATAATAATAATAATAAAAAGAAGAAGAAGGAAGAGGGGGATGAGGAGGAGGTGAGGAAGACATGATGCTGAAAAAGATAAATATGAGTATGAAGACATAAAAAAGAGAGAATAATGGGATGAAGAAGAAGGAGATGAAGAAAAGAAGAATTTGTGGAAATGAAGATGATATGAAGATGAGGAGGAAGAAAGAAGATGAAGAAAGGGATGAATGTGATGAATATGAATACGAAAAGAAAAAGACGATGAAGAAGATAAATGTGAAGACGAAGAAGAAGAAGAAAAAGAACAAGAAGAATGTAAGCAAACTTGCCCTGGGTATGGCCCGTTTTTCTGATGGTGGATGTTTGTCTTCAAATCTCTCCAGAAGTTCTTCCATTGCTTCAATCTGTTCAAATGAGAAAGACATGTTACAAAGCAGTGCAGGTGCAATACATGACCTGTCGGGGATCGATCTATGTATCTATGTATGTATCTGTGTATCTGTGTATCTATGTATCTATGTATCTATGTATCTATCTATCTATCTATCTATCTATCTATCTATCTATGTGTATACAATTCAGTTAAGTTAAATTTGATTTTTATAGTGTTTTTTACAACCTATGTTGTCACAAAGCAGCTTTAAAGAATCTATGTCTTCACTTACCAGTTCTTTCTCAGGGGCTACTTCAGCGTTCCTGCCGTCCTCAGTGGAAAGCTCAGGTGAAAGCTGGCCGTTGCAGATGAAGATGGACAGAGCGATGAAAAGAAGTGCAGAGAGAAGCCCTGAGCTCTCCATGGTCCTGAGACGAGCTGTGTACTCTCAGCTATCACACGCACACTGAGGGGTGGGAGGTCAACAAACCCGCTCACACAGTCTCGCTCCGGCCCAAAGCTCACTTTATAAAGTGAGATGCCCCCCCCTCCTGCTCAGCTTTATGGGCTGTAGCTAGTAGGTGATTTGTTATTTTTACCAGGCGGTGTGGCCCAATGGAAGCAGACCCTGCTCCCACACCGGCAAACAACACACCCACTATGTGATGGCGGGTTAACAAGATGGATGCATTTTGGTCATTTTGTTAACAAGGGGGATGTCATCCCACCCCATCCACCCTCAGATCATCCTCTGGCTTTAACACGCCTTTCAGTGCAGGGGTATCCAACTGATGAACAGAGACCATCTGCAATACCGGTTTCACCCGTTATCTTGTTTGTATCTCTCATTTATAGAAGGCACGCAGTATTCAGGGTACATAGTGGGTTTTACTGGACATTACAGTTATGGATCAAAAATGTTAAAACTTTGCAATAAAATGCGAACAAATACAAAATGCAAAATGATCTATTTTACTATCATCAATATTATATATCCAGTTCCATCATCAAAAACAAAATCAAGAATAAACCATTTCACATCGAATCACTCTGAATGACTCTAAATATCCAGCATTGAAATATGTAGAAATTTTGAGATCATTCTCTATTAATGCTTGATAAGAAGGGTCATTTGGGTAGTTTGTGTTGTGATTATGATTTTTTAAAAAGTGAACACAGTTGTTTGACAATAAATGGCTTCAGCCAACCACTAACCATGAGCGAAAGAAACGTTTTTTGTGTTATCATTCATATTCTCGGAAAAATGATTAAGACATAACAAAATGACAAACAAATGTGATGACAGGTTTTCATTAGAGGTTAAATGTGCTTGAGTCACAGGATTCCAGCTGAAGTTAAACATACTCCATCCATGGGATTGTGATCAAATGTGATCAAATGTGATCAAGAAAACCAGAGATACAAAAATATAGCTTGGAATCCATTGCTTGGATTTGTGAAACTCCATCAGCAGCTGAATGAATATCTGATGGAACTGGATTCCATCAGAAACCAGGTTTCTGATGGAAACCACAAAAATTACTGACCATAAAATCCCTATTTATTGTATAATGTTATTTGTATTCATTCGTTTTAGTTTTATTTAGTGTATGTAGTAATATTTATGTGAAAAACAAAACACTCATCTAAACAGTTTGTACATTGTTTTTTGCAGACGCCTAATACTTTTACACAGCACTATATACACAGGCAGTAAAGAGTCATGTGTCAAAACCAGATCTTGTAATCAGGGGTCTTTGTGGTAGTGTGGAGGGGGGGTTTTAAACAGGGCTTAGTTCAGTATTTAGAAGGCAGTCCTGGCGGGACCTGACATTGAGGTTAAATGTCATGGGATTCCAATTGAGGTTAAACATACTCCGGCCACAGGTCATGATACCAAACTCCAGGCAGACTTCATTTAAGTTCACAGTCAGAATAAAATAGGAATGAAGAAACACTTGCTGGATGAGGCTCAATTCATTTCACTTACAGTGGGGCTTCTGAAGAAACAGAAATTTCTGTTACAGTAACAGCTCACTACATGACTGATATCTGGGATAACTGGGAAATAACAAGTTGGTTAAAAGCTGACCCGTGGTATAAACCGGACCGTGGCTCAGAAACTGAGGACAGTGGAAAGTAGATTAATAAAGCTGTGAAAATCTTGTCTAGCTCATGTATAACACCCAACGCTGCTTGCTTAGTGTACCAATGATGCTCCTTTTGAGACACATAAATATGCACATGTACTGTAAAGAACTGAATATCTTTTATGATTCTTATTATTTCCACACATGTATATATTAATGCTGGGCAACAATTAAAACGTTTAATCACGATTACTTTTAAATATGAACAAAAGTGCAATAACATTAGGTTTGCAAACACTTTGAACAAATAAAGAGCAGTTTAACAGCAGTGTTCCCTTTAACACAGTCACACAGTTGCAGTTAAAATATTTTTTTGTAAATCTCAACTTAAACATTAATGTAATCAAATCAATATAAAACCAAAGCTATGTGCCACTACGAGGTGTTCACGTTTTATATAGCCCATATGGTCAAGTCCATATGAAAGTCTATGTGTACAGTGCAGTGTCATTAAATGAATGCAGTGTCATTAAGGTCCCTGTTGGTGAAATGGTTAAGTAATGAGACGCCCGACCCCCGCGAAAACCAGCTGAGACATAACGCTGCGTGCTGCGTGCATCCACGAGCCCAAAGACCGGTAAACTTTCAAAACAGAAGGATTAAAAAAACTGCGCACGATAAAATAATTGTCGGCCTTAAGTAAATAATGCGTTAACGCGTTAACGTGCCCAACCAGTGGCGGACGGGCATTCTGCGTTCTGAAAAAGTCCAGAACAGACCTTTGACTGAACACAGAATCCATCCATCCATTATCTGTACCATTATCCTGCAACACTTTCGCTGGAGCCTCTCCCAATGGTCGCAGGGTAAAGGAGAGAAACACCCTGGACAGGTCGCCGGTCCATTACAGGCCAGACAAACACATTCAGGCATACATTCACATTCAGGCATAATCTCATGCTCGACATGCATGTCTTTTGGAGGAAACTGCAGAGCCTGTCAGAAACAGTGAAAATATTCAAACTGGAAGAGACCATCAGCCAGGAACCGAACCCAGAAACTTCTCACTGTGAGGTGCGTACCCATTGCACCTCCATTTTGACTGCACTTAATGACTGATGTAGAAAACTTCAGGACACTTTTCTCTCTTGTGCAAATTTTTTTTTCTCGTGTGCAGTAGTTCTGGGTGCGACGTGCAATTTTTGTGGTTTTCTGGTGTGACACGCAACTACCATATTTCTAGCTACAGCCCAGAAATATGTTTCATTGTTACTGTTTTTTGCTTTTACTGTTGCTTCCTGTTTTTGTCAGCGCCTGGTGCTATCCAATGTGTACATTCATACATACACTTACATATGTATATATTACACACACACACACACTTTTTTGTATTATTTGTAGAGTGTGTTTATTATACCATACTGTTGTGTATAGCCTTATTCTATTGGTTTTGCTGCTCTTGACTTGTACTGTCCACTTTCTGCCGTAACAATGTAAATTTCCCAATTGTGGGACTGATAAAGGTTTATCTTACCTCTTATCTTATCTATCATGAACAGTTCTTGTTACTTAAACTGTAAATAGAACTCTACTAACTCTACTAAATCAAACATTACCAGTTCTATCAACTCAAAAAGAAGAAACACACACTGTTGAATGTATTTGAACTTTTCTTCAATCAAACCATTGAATGAATTTCAGTTTTGGGGGTCGCAGTGACAGGTTTTAGTAGGAACACAGTAAAATCAGTACATTAAGATCTCATTACGCTGGAGTATAGCAACACTGTCTGTTTCTCTGAAAAAAGCGACTTCACAGGAAAAGATCAAAATAATTCCAATTTTCAGTGAGAGTTAATGGGCATGATGACTTTCCGGGTCACTTTGGTCAGTTTCTGTTGGTTTCATGATTTCATGAAACATATACCATCATGAAATGGCGGCCGGTAATTTTGAATTATGTACCCAAACAAAAAATGCCAAAATTGGAGATAAAAGATTGTATTCTGACAGTGACAAAATATGATCGCACTCCACAAGACGCAGAGTGTTACACTTTCAGGATTTAACTTCAGATATTCACTTTCAGTGTACTTTCAGTGTACAGTGTTACTGAGAATCATAATTAACCCTTTAGGACATTTAACATTTGTTACACCAACACCAGAAGCCCCCCGACACCAGTCCAACCCCGACAGAGTGAACAGCATTTACTGAATGAAACATGCGAACAGGATTCCTGCTGAAGAGTATTCAGTCATAGATGCACACTTGGGAGTGCACACTTGGGAAAAGGTATGGGAGAGGAGAATTAAGGAACTAAACTGTATGTGGTTTGTGATGTAGTTTGGTGCTTTCTGGTTTGCTCCAAGATTCTCCAAGAACAACAAAGTCTGCACTTCCAGAAAAAAATCTTTACTTGAAAAACCACACTGGGTTCATGTGTTTGTTATGGTCCAGATCTTTAGGCCAGGTGTCAGGTGTTTTAAACTGGCCATAGTAATAACAGGCCCATTCGGAGCCAGCCAGGGCCATAGTGTCAGGAGGATGAAAATCCTGTTTATGTTCAATAATGAATCACCTAGATCAGGGGGTCACCAACCTTTTTGAAACTGAGAGCTACTTCATGGGTACTGAGCCATACGAAGGGCTACCAGTTTGATACACTAGAACAGAGTTTACCTAAATGTATCTAAAATTCATGTATAATAAACATGTTTTAAATGCTTTTTTTTTAAAGATATTGTCATTTTCAAATCTGTATAAATGCAACTGTGATTAAAGAAGAACAGCAACCGGATAAAATTAAATGTTAGATGCTGCTCACTGGTGCTATTTTTAGAACAGGTCCGCGGGCAGCATGTTGGTGACCCCTGATCTAGATGGACACTAATGTTTGTTAGAACAATTAGACACTGTTTTTCATTGCTTTTGGTGACTATACTATGCTGTATCAACTATAATATATATTGTATATTGTGTTAAAATTATTTTTGTGAGTAAAAAAGTAAAGTCCAGTATATAAATATATATACACACAGTTTTCACCACATTTCCCACTTTTTGGTCTCTTCCGCAGCCCCCCCCCCCTCCCCTCCTCCTCTTTCTCCCCCTCTTCCTCCCCCCTCTCTTTGGTCGCGCACCCCTGAGTGGCCGGCAGGGGGCGCTGCAGACTCGGCCTCTTGTACTCGGCCTCTTTCCTGGAGCGCATACTTTAGGATTGAGGCAGGAACACACCCAGCCCTCTCAGCGCAGAAGAAAAAAAGAGAGAGAGAGAGAGAAAAAAGCGAGAAAGTTTGAGAAGAGACCGTGCAGCTGAGGAGCAAAAGGTGGCCAGAGAGGCTCCTCCAGGACGTCCCAGAAGAAGGAATTACCCAAGAGTGAAGGACCTAGACTGAGGAAGACCCAGGAGAGGACCACAGGCTGGGTTTTACTGTAAAACATGTCAACTTCAGATGAAAATGACGCTCTGCGCCCGAGATATGGCTGTGAGTATCCTTGCTGATATACTGCTCCTCTTCTGAGGTCCTCTCTGGTGCTTCACTGAGCTCCTCCAGCCCCACTAACGCGGCGACTGTATCCTTTTAGATTCTCTCACCTTTTCACTCTTCGCCTCTTTTACTTTTGCTGCTACAACGTGCTGCAGGACTTCCGCGTTGTAGCACCTCAGCACACTTCTGAAACCTCCACTGAGCTGCTATACCAAAAACAACCGAAAGACCCTCTACTCTTTAAGCTCTAATTCATCCTGGTGGTCACTTAAACCTCAGGTGAGCCCCTGAGCCTGGACCCCTGTGCCTGAGCTCAGATTTAGGTGATGCAGGTAGTTACAAAGTGTTTGGAAACTTCATGAAGCGTAACGTAACTTGCAGTTTGCATCAATCTGAGCCCAGCCTTGTGAAGACCAGCTCTACCACAACTGATCCCATCACTGATCATAGAGACCCTCAGAGGAAAAGCTTGAAAGAAAAATCCAACTTACACTTCCTTTCCTTTAACCAATATAACCAAGATAAAGTGAAGTAAAAGGAGTATGTGTAACCCAAAACCAGTAAATCTACATATATATATCTACATCTATATATATATATATATATATATATGTGTGTGTGTGTGAGTACATATATATACTATTATATAGACACACAAACACATTTATAAAACACACACAGAGCATAAAAGAGCATAATTAATCTTGTAGATCATTTGTTTTCTTTTTTCTCATCAGATGTCAGGAAAAAAAGAAACATCATGAAATGTATCTTTATTTATTGTCCTGTGTCCTGTGTTGTTGTATTTTTGTAATATCATCCACCCTTTAATCCGTGATCGTAGTAGTGCTGACCTTGTAAACACCTTTAAGGACACAGTGTAGGTCCCTCAGGTTTGTTTCTGTTCATCTGAAAGAAGAAGAGAGTGTTTTTTGAGGCCATGCTAGTGTTTACTTTCCTCTGCCTCTGCTGGTGTTTCTTTTTTTTCTTTTTTTTTTGCTGGCGGGAAGAGTTTGCTCTGTTTCCGGCCTTTACTGAACTAAACGGTACGAAAGTGAAGTGGATGGTTGAAAGGGCACGCCTCTCTCTCTCTCTCTCTCTCTCTCTCTCTCTCTGTCTCTCTCTCTGTCTCTCTCTCTGTCTCTCTCTCTGTCTCTCTCTCTGTCTCT
>JBBIGA010147012.1:0-19226 GCA_037576975.1 Alestes dentex | reverse complement strand
ATATTCCACGCTTTGTGCTTTTGCTGCAAGCACGGCAACACCAAGCGCGGGTGAGACACACACACACACACACACACACACACACACACACACACACACACTCCATAAAAATGCAACTAGCAGGTTCTAACCTGCTCTCAAACATGTAGACACACACATTAACATTTTTCGCGCAGCTTTCAGTCATACCTGCGCCATCCATCAAAAGTTTGGAAACACCTTTTAAAAAATTCAGTTAGCTTTATTCAGTTAGCCATAACGTATTGAATATGCCATGGTTTTGATTGACATTTGCAGAAACAGGAAGCTCTGATTAAAGGTCTAACAACTCACATTGTAGAACCTGATTAGATACGATACAGTGGCGTCATTTTTTATACAACAAAAGTGCCTTATGTTTATATAGCAGAGCTTCTACTTTCAGTTTATTAGAGCAGACGACATTGTAAAGGTGTCCAAATCTAATATGTTCGCCTCAAGTTACTGAAGAACTATCTGAATAATTGGTAGATAACTTAATTACTGACAGTCTTAGTGTCCCCAGATAGTGTCCAAAAATGTGCAGTTTGTGGCTGTTTTGACTCTCTTCTCTTCTTTTCTCGTCTCTTCTCCTCGTCTCTCTTCTCATCTTGTCTCTTTTATGTTTCTTCTCTTTTTCTTCTTTCCTGTTCTCTCCATTTTTCTCTTCTCCTCTGTTTCTCTTTCTCACTTGTCCTCTCTTCTCTCTTCTCTCCACTTCTCTCCTCTCTTTTCTCCTCTCGTCTTCTTTCCTCTCTCCTCTCCTCTGTTTCTCCACTTTCTCACTTGTCCTCTCTTTTCTCTTCTCTCCTTTGTCCTCTCCTCTCTCCTCTACTCTCCTCTCCTCTGCAGTCTGGGCTCCTACGCAGCTCTTCAGGGCGAGTTCTACTGTAAGCCTCACTTCCAGCAGCTCTTCAAGAGCAAAGGGAACTACGACGAGGGATTCGGCCGCAAGCAGCACAAAGAGCTGTGGGCTTCCAAAGACGCCGAGAGCATCACCAAAACGGCCTAACGTCCCTTCATCAGCCCTGTCTGTCTTCTGACCCCTTCTGTACCCCCCTGCCCCGCCCACACACACACACACACACACACACACACACACACACACAAACACACGTGCGTGCGCACATACACACTCCTTTATACATTCCTCACCGTCTCACAACAAGCACAACAAACTCCACGGGGCAGGCGTCTTTTTCCACTTGTTCTTTTTTTTTCTTCTTAATTTCTACTCATTCTTTGGTCAATTTTATTTAGATTTACAAAATAATTTTATTTTTTTGTCTTTTTTTTGTGTTTTCTCTCACAGTAATTGACTAGCTCTTTGTGACCAAAATTCCCCCCCTCCTATCTAGACAGGAGGGAGTTATTTTTATCATCATTTTTATTGTGATTCTTATTTTGTGGTTGTCCAGCTGGTGTGTGAGAGGTCCTCCGATGAAAGGTTTAGGCCGTGCACTCAGGTAGAGTTTCGGGGCCGCTGTGCGACGTTTCTTCAGTCTTTTACAGCCAGAATGACATCAGTTCTTTTTTTTCTTTTAAACGTGAGTCACCAGGCCTGAGTTAAATGGAGCGATTTAAATGTCTTTTTTTTTGGCATGGTTTTTAATCTGTGAAAAATGAAACTACAGGGTACACAGTGTTGTAGATATCTCTCTGGGACGAAGTTCGAAACGTTCTTTCACTCAGATTCTCCTCGTCTCGTCTCCCTCTCCTTGGGTCTGTCCCCCTGACTGCTCGGAGAGGTTTAAAGGCATGAACAAAAGTCTTAAAGAAGCCTCTCTGTGCTTCAGCCATTGTAGCACTTGATCTTATAGCAGTTTTCTCCAGTTTCCTCTCCAGATGTTCCTGTGTGCCCTGTTTTAAGAGCTTGGCTGCAGTGTCCAGTCCAGAAGTGACCCATGGACCATTATTATTATATATATTATTTTATTATTAAAAGACCTTGGCCTTTTTGCTAAAAGGCAGGCCCCTGGTTTCTGTCTCTGCTGCCTCCTGGTGGCTTGTCTCTTTCAAAGCTCTTTTTTATTGAATGATTGTCTGATCATCCATGTGACTGAAATGTATCTGAACTTTCTACAAGCTGTTGGTCCTTTTTTGATGCATTTTGCTCTAAAGGTCCCCTTTTTTTGGACCACCGTGGCGAGTTATGCGTCGATATCCGATATTTTTCATGTGCATATCTGCTGACACCGATACAAAAATGTCTGTAAAATGCAGAAACTGGGACTATATCTGCCTGGTGTAGTGATATGGAAGAATATAACATTGGTTTCTTTGATACAAATGCAGTAAAGTTAATAAAAGCAAACGGTGCAGTGCAGCAGCCCTTCCGGAGTACAGAAAACACACATGGGTTTGGAGTGTCAGTCTGAGCTGAACTCTTTTTGAACATGTTTCCAGGAATATCGGTACGATTCCGCTGTCCTTGTGCAAACCCAATGTTTGCAAAGGCATCAGTACACAAGCGTAATTAACACATTCAGTCCAGTGTGAATGTTTGCACACCCCCGGTCAAACTGTAAATAAGTTCACATCCACATTTTTGCACGTTTTAATACACGATTACTGTTTATTTGCTGAACTGAACTTTTCCTAATATATTCACCTCAGCAAATAAATAGAAACGGTGCCAGAAAATGGCATATTTCTCACTTTAAAAAATCTACAGAACCAGTCAGTTGACCAGGGGTGCCAAGACTTTTGCACACGACTGTGGTTGAATGTGCTGTGGTGTCCTTGTACTTTCATGGGACCGGTCCTGCTCGAAAGAGGGGCCTCGAAATGACCACAGGGAACGAAGTGGATTCCTGCAGGGAGTCACGCAACCCCCCCCCCCCCCCAACCAAAACCACTTCCTGTTGTCACACTTCGTCCCGCCTGTTTCCTGTGAGCTGCTCTGTTTGTGTGTGTGTGTGTGTGTGAACGGGGTCGGGCCTTCGCCGCTAGCTCAGGAATACGAGCGGGCCGTAGTCAGGAAAACGCTCGGGCTGTGTGTGGCGTCCTCCTCGTCTTGACCCTCAGCCTCGCTGTGGGACGAGTTCCTCCATTCTGTTCCTCTCACTGTGCAGCATGTTGAGCCACTGTGGCTTTTAATTCAGCTGTTGAGCTCAGAAATCCCATTTGAACAACTGATTTCAATGTAAATGTTAATATTAGGTCAAGGTGGGCCATGTGGACCAAATAGAATTTAAATTATATCGGTAATAATACATAGTGTGCATCACAAGATTTCATTTTTCCGAGGTTTGAGGAAATGGAAGAGATAAAGAGAACTACACTAAGGTCCAATAAAACAAGACTAATTTTGCTCCATAATGAAACTTCTGTGTTCCTAAAGTAGTCCACATAATGTCATTTATTACAATAACTGTAAATACTGGCATTGTAATTGTGTACAGATGAAAACGCCGTCAAATTCTGACATTCTGTTGGTAGGAATGATATGAAAGATGTTCTTTCGAGTAAGAAATCGTCTTTTCCTAGTTCCCACTTTTAACAGGTGGATCAAGTTTTACTAGAGTGAATAAAAATTGAATACTTGCTAACTCAGTTTTGTAAAAAGTGACATTTTGACGTGTTCGAATTCTGACATTTCAAGTTTTCATTGAATTCTTACTGGTGGAAAATTGAGTGCTATCTGTTTAAAACGAGTTCTTGCAAGTGAAAGTTAGACTTACCATTCTTAAATGTTCTAACTGAATTTGCACAGGTAATTATTCGGTTTTAATCGTAAGAAATTGGTCAGAACGTGGAATAATTGTGATTTGCAGACGTCGTCCTAGATCAGAACGTGGAATGATTGGAATTTCAAAATTAAACTATTCCTAATTTGCACTAGTAAAGATTGCTGAAGCTGTTAAAATGAAGATGGAGCCTTTTTATGCGAGATCATTCGTACCGGTAGAAGCTGAATTTGGGTTTTGTACATCAGACTTCATGTTTTATTGGTTGAAATTGAATTTCTGATTTCAAAAACTGGATTTAAAGGCTTAAAGCTGCTTCCACAGATCTGTGCGTGGGCAAAACTGTTGATGGGAGTCCGAGCAAGTGTGCCGTCCTGAGACCTCCATCAGTTCTATCACACAAACTATCATCTAATTTTCTTTTCGGTCGCTTCATTCGGTGATGAAAGTGACCTGGAACCAACTCTTGATGGTTCTCTCCAGGCTGCAGGGCTGAAATGGAGAAGCTAAAGCAGCTTTGTTTTGAGAAGCTCCAGGATTTGGCTGAGTTTAAAATCCTCCACTTTAGATCAGAGCTCCATCTGCTGGCTGGAGAAGTGCAGTTCAGAGCAGGAAGTTCATTTTGACCCGTGTTTCTGTGTGTTCAGTAAGGATCCCTCTCACTGTTTGAGGTTCTTCTGAGGAGATGGAGCGTCTCCTGCAGCTCCAATCTCACAAACCTCCCCTATTTTTTTTTTCCGTACGTGTTTGCGATTACTGTGAAATTGAATGCGCTGTGAGGTCCGGAATTATCAAAGCTCCTATAAAGAGCCAGAATATTTTCTTACTAAGCCTTAGAATTTAGTGATGATGATGAAGAAGAATAATGATGATGATAATATCGTATCCAGTTCAAATCCTTATTAAAGAGACTGTACAGTTCGGGTTCGCCTAGAATCTCTTCACTTTCACCTCTTTGACTGTTCAGATTTCTGTCGGCGTGTTTTCCCCTCGAATTCACTGTGTTTGTCGACGCTCGGGTGTGTGGGCCAAGGTACAAATCCATACCATATCATAGGAAAGTGTGTGTGGCGTCCTTTTATTTTTGTTTTAATGATCATTAGAAACGTTGATAATAAGGTGCAGATGTGTCGTCCTTTGCCTATCTCTCATTGTGAAATGTGTGTATGTGGGTGTAGAGTTATGGATTATAATAGTAGAATTGAAAACTCATTCATTTTTAACTGTAGGTGACCATCAGCATGGCGAGAGTGAGTTTTGTGTGTGTGTGTGTGTGTGTGTGAGAGAGAGAGAGAGGGAACCAAGAGGATTATTCTCTGTGGAAACTTGATCAGTGGAGTGAATCTGGTGGCCTTAAAACAGCAGGACGGTTTGGCTTTTTAAGGTGGTGCTTTATTGCTTTTTTTTTTTTTATTCTTTTAACCCCACTCCTTCGCAGAACTCTGAGAACCAAAATGTGACTTTTTTTCCCACCTTGCCATACACCCCCCACCCCCAAACACCCCCGCAGTCTTGTTTTCACTTTCATCCCCTTTTTTATTTGTCATTTTTGTACACGCTTTTGGAGAAAATAAAGAATTTACTGGTGTTGCTTTTGTCTTGCATGTGTGTTCCTTTAAATCAAACATGCATAACACAAGTATAGGTATTACTACATATGTGAGGACGTTCCATTGGCTGTATTTCAGTAATTCCGCACCTACAGTCAAACTTGACCCTGACCTTAAACCTCAGTAACCAAAAGGCTCTTCCTGCTCTTTTAGTTTTTTGTAAAAAGGTTGTTTTTGTGATGAAAAACAGCGCACTTCTTTGTGAGGACCAGCCAAATGTCCCTGCTTCTACAAATTTTCCAGTGTTTCCATCATTAGGAAGACACCGGGTCCTCACAAAGAGATAAATGCACACACTAACACCTTTAAACTAGCATCTTTTGTTTAAATGGTGGGGGCAAACCTCACATCTTTAACTTAAAGGCTTACTGTCTTACGTTTTTTTTTACTTACCCATGTAGGGGCCTACTTAGCGTTTGTGTGAGTTCATGCACCAAAATCGGTCAATTTTCCAATCTCTACCAATCAAACTGGCCTTTTGTTAGTGTATCTGTAAGACTGATCCACATAAATGTCCTCTGTTTGATGTATTGAGCGTCATTCTAGAAGCAGTCCAGTCGGAAACAGTCCTTATAACTTCAGAGTGATTGGGCGGGGCTAAACTGGTGCAGCCAGTACATTTGTTGATTTTTGTGACCTCACAAAAACGGTGTAAATAGTCATTTAGAGTGGATTTGATGAGGAAATGGCTCATTGCTGAGAAGCTTACAAACTGCGTTATGATATAGTGGGAAATCTGAAAAAAAAAAAATATATTGAACCTCTTGACGCCCTATTAGTGGTGTTTGGCGGTCAGTCTTGATTTTAGTCTAGTCTTTGGGTCAAGCTGTCATTTTAGTTTTTATTAGTCTTAGTCACATCCATACTCTTTTTAGTCTAGTCAAGTTTCAGTCGACTAAAAGTCTGAGCATTTTAGTCTTATTTTAGTCAGAATTATCCACGACTATTTTCGTCTAGTTTTAGTCAATGAAAACTGATGACGTCAATGTCTGCCGAAATCCTGACGAACGCGAAGAAAACGCCGGTACTGCGTTTACATAGCGTTCGGTTGAAGTTCTGGAGGACTGAATATGTCCCATGATTCAGTTGTTCTTTCAAGATTTGAAATGTAAAACTACAAATCCCAACACGTAAACAATCTGGAGAGAATAATTACTGCACCCAAAGGTGAATACATGAAACTACACTACATAGACGAACGCCAGTGTAACGCCAATTAAGCACAGATACAAAACACCAGAAAAACGCTTATGGCGTTCACAGTGCGTTCATTTATCCAAAATTCAAACGTCCGTGTGGACGAGGCCTTAATTGGAGCATTTTGCTGATTTAGATCTGGTTTACATATTAACCATTTAATTATACAGGAATGTTGAAAATCAGTGAAATTACCCAACAAGAATAACTCGGTTTTATTGTTTTTTTAAAGCATTCATTCATTCATTTTCTATAACTGCTTAATCCTTACTAGGGTCGCGGGTACCCGGAGCCTATCCCGGGGTCCATGGGCGCGAGGCAGGGACTCACCCTGGGCGGGCCACCAGGCACCCGCAGATCACACACAAACACACACACACACACACGGTCAGTGTAGAATCCCCAGTTCACCTGATGTGCATGTCTTTGGACTGTGGGAGAAACCCGGAGACCCTGGAGGAAACCCATGCCACCACAAGAAGAACTTGCAAACTTCACACACACACACACACACACACACACAAGACCGGGACCGGATTCAAACCCCCAACCCTGGGGGGGTGAGGCAACAGTGCTACCCACCGTGCCACCATGAGGCGCCTGTCCATGCAATTATATAATAATGTCATAATAAGCCTGAGAATTATGAGGGTTATTCATTTAAGCAGTACAAATATTAGTTCCTGTGTGGTTAAAAATGATCCAGGAGATTTGTGGTTGTTTTAGGTTCATACCAGTGTCTGTTGGTGCAGTGACCAGTTTGACCGTTGGAGAGGTGACAGAAGAACACACTAATCCTGTCCAGTTAAACACTCAAAACACCTGAAAACTGAAACATCCACAAAAATGCAGGAGGTCCTGAGGGGTTCAGGAGCCAGTCCCACTCCCACATTAATTAACATTTTTATTAGTATGGGTAAAAGTTTACAATTTTTAGGCGAACTTCAAACAATATTTGTTGCAAACCGTATTTCGATAGTGTAATAATAATAATATAATAATAATCATCATTATTATTATTAGTAGTAGAGGCATTATTGTAATTATAGTATTGTTACAGTTTGTGATGAAAGGGTGCCTGAAATTTGTTGCAAATATTTTAAGAAATATAACAATAACAACATGTACTGTTATATAAAAATAATTACTATTGTTATCATTATTATTGTTGCTGTTATTTTATTAATAAATGTGTCGAAGACTAGTTGGTCGAATTACTTCATGAGGCGTTAATGTGTGGACGATTAAAAACAAATAAAAACAAAGTTCTGCACGAGCTTGAGCTGCGACCGCCCCCCTTCGTCCACTTTACAGAAACGACTCGCAAGTTTGATTCAGTTCAGAGAACCGATTCTATCAGCTCACCTTTACAGTGAACGGAAAATTTGATTCAGTGATTCATATTGGTCATAAAGATCTTCTCTCCATACGCAGACACGCGATTCAGCAAAAGAATGTCATGTACAATACAATATATACACGATATGGACAAAGGTATTGGGACACACCTGTTTTTCAGGGTTTGGGCTTGTCCCTCTTACTTCCAGTGAAGGACAATCTTGATGCTTCAGCATAGTGAGACATTTAGGACAACACCATGATTCCACACAGTTTGGGCAAGAACCTTTTCTGTTCCGGCATTACTGTGACCCAGGGCTCAAAGCAAGCTCCATAAAGACATGGCTTGATGAGTTCAGTGTGAAAGAACTTGACTGACCCGCACAGAGCCCTGACCTCAACCCCATCCAACATGAGTGTCTGACCTGATAAATGCTCTACAGAATGAATGGGCACAAATTCCACAGAAACTCCAAAATCTTGTGGAAGGACTTCCAAGAAGAGTGGAAGCTGTTATAGCTGCAAAGGGGGACCAACTCCATATTAAAGTCTATGGAATTTAATGCAGTGTCATTAAAGTCCCTGTTGGTGTAATGGTCAATACCTTTAATGTTGGTGTAATGGTCAGGAATCCCAGTACTTGCATATTATACAGTTTTTAAACTGTGGTACCCAGAATCACCGGAGTTGAACTCGACCCATTAAGTGGAGGACTGGGACACACACAGAAGAAGGAAATATAAAAGAATGAAGCAGTCTACATTTTGATGTAGTATTTGATCTTTTGCTATTATTAATTGTGTCTGAAATACAGTACCCATCAAAATACTGTTTTCATCCTGCCTGTAGCTATTGCTGAAATCTTGTCTTGTTTTCTTGGTCTTTTTTTTTCTTGCACTCTCTTTTGTCCCGTCTGCTCTTGTGGTCTTGTGGTGTTTCTGATTCTTGCACCATGGTCCTGGAGGAACGTTGGGTTTCACTGTGTGTATGGTTGAAATGACAATAAAATCTTGACTTTGACTTGACTGCACTACACTAGACTACAATAGACTACACTACAATAGACTAGACTAGACTACACTAGACTTGGTTAGACTACACAACACTACACTAGATTACACTAGACTAGACTACACTAGGCTAGATTACAATTAACTAGACTACACCAGACTAGACTAGACTACACTGGACACTAGACTATCTTGGTCTGTAGCCCAGAACAGTAATCATCCTATTCACTTGGAGCGTTTGAATCAGTTAACCCGATTACAGAAACAACCCGGTTCAAATGAACCGACTCCTTAATGAGTCGGCCGTAGCGACTTTAGTGCTGGTTCTGCTGCATGAAATGGATGTGAGTTGATGAAGAGTGTGTGGTTTTCTGTCTCTCAACGAGGACTTTTAGACACACAGGACACCTGTCGTTTACATCTTCGCTGGGATTGAGAAGAACCTTTTTGTTGTTTTGGATGGAAGCAAACGTTTGTTCCGGTGACAAATTTGTATTTTTTTTACTCTCAGCCTTAAAAAAAAACTCGTTTCTCTCAGATAAACATGTACTGGTCACGCTTCTAAAGCTTCCCTTCTGTGTTTTCTTGTAATAATGGTCGTTTTTTGACCGCAAATACGCATTTGCACTGTTTTTTCTTCAGTTTTTTTCGTGAAAAAACACCAACGGAAAGAGCTACCGAGCTAGCTTTATCAACTCTGTCGTTTTCTGTCTAAAACGACTAAGAAATTGATTTTCTTCTCCGTGACATATATCTTTAACACTTTATAAGTGACGGAGGATACTTTAACACTTTTATATAGACGAATTGTTCGATTTTTATCACTAAAAACATCTGTTATGGCTACATTTTTGTAACGGTTTTTGTTTTTCAAGACGCAGATTCGCCAAAAAGTGTGGAATAAAGTGAGTTTTCTTTGTGTGAGGAGAAAAAAGAGGACAAGAAGTGGTGTAGAGAGTGAAAATCTGCAAACTTAGCAGGAAAAGGAGCCACCAGACTGACGGAAATCGCTTGGTCTCCTTTTTCTCTCCCTCCCCTTCTCTGAAAAGAGTGGATTTCTCCATAAAGACTGCACTCTTTCAGCTCCTCTCTCCATCCCTCACTCTGGACTCCCTTTCTTTACACTCCTGCTTCTGAATTGTGCAGTTTAAACGTTGAGGAGTGAGATTTGGCATCAGTGGGTGTAAATGTGAGGTATGTATTGACACTGCTCCTGCAGAATAGACACAAGTCTCTGGTTCCTTAAATCCTGCATCATTTTCTGTTATAAAATGTCCCTTGATTCTTATGCATGGACCCATCTAGGGCTCCACGATATAGACAAAATATCAGTGTTGCGATATTACTGCTATATATTGTGATTGCAATGTCTTTCAAGATATTGAAAGGGTCCGTGTAAGTAACACAAGTCTCAGGTTCCTAAATTCCTTCATTATTTTCTGTGATAAAATGTCCCTTCAGTCTCATGCATGGTCCCATCTAGGGCTGCATGATATGGTCAGTATATCAGTATTGTGAGTTTACTGCTGAATATAGTGATTACGATACCTTTCAAGAAATTAAAGTCCATATAAGTGAAGTATATTCACGTGTAAACTCACCATGGCACACAGTGAAATTCTTTCTCTGCATTTAACCCATTCACCATGTGAAGAAGCAGGCAGCCAGTGATGCAGTGTGTGTGGACAGTACTTTTCTCAATAGTACATCAGTGGTGTCACTGGCAGTCCTAGGATTCAAAACCCACAACCTTCTGATCGCAGGGGCAACTCCCTAACCACTAGGCCACCAGCAGCCCCACAAAATAGAAACAAGTCTTAGATTCCTTAAAGGCTATTTTCTGTATCATTTTCTGTTATAAAATGTCAATACACTCTTGTGCATGGTCCCATCTAGAGCTGCACGACAAAATGTCAGAATCACAATTTGACTGCTACACATTGTGATTGCGATGCCTTTTACTGAGTTCAGTTCAATATACTTTATTTATCCCACAAGGGGCAATTTAAGGCAAGAGGGATTGCAATTATTAAACAAACATGCACATCTGCATGCCCCCATATATTAACACCTCTACAAGCCTGCATACATATACCTACGTCAGCATATACATGTAGTAGTTTCATTAATGATTATTAACATTTTAAAATATGTAGTGCTGATTGGGGTAAACCTACTCTCCTACTATTTTGATTTTTGGTTATGCATGAACACAGCACAGCTGTGAACAGTGTGAAATTCTTTCTCTGCATTTAACCCATTCACCAAGTGAAGCGGGGCAGCCGGGAACACAGCATCCAGGGAGCAGTGTGTGGGGACGGTACTTTGCTCAAAGGTACCTCAGTGGTGCCACTAGCAGTCCTGAGATTCGGACCCACGACCCTCTGATCACAGGGGCAGATCCCTAACCACCAGACCACCAACTGCCCCCCAAAAAACATCGCTTTACCGGATAAAGAGTGGTAGTTGTAAATAATTTAATAATTAAAAGTGTAAATATTGTTTCAAATGGAATGTTTACTCCCCCATTCCATACAGTCCATATATTGGAAATAAGCTACAGAAACAGTCTGTTTTCAATCATAGTTTTGTGATATCACATATAACATATTTAACATGTTGACGCAAATCTCCTTACTCTGGCTACAGCTGTTTCGTCCCGCCCACTCATGCAACAATTCGTCAACACCTTTAATGGTTAAATATTAAAAGAATAGAATTTTGTTGGATTACATTAAGGCCACCCAGTAAATCACCTGCAGCTGTGATTGGTCGCCCCAATTACAAGAGATTAAACAAATTGAAGTTTGTTCAACATAGCTCTAATTATAGGACGCACATAGAAAAAACATCCAAGTTGTGTTTCAACACAAAAGATTATCTTATAAAATGGTGCAGATGAGCTATAAACAGGTCCAGATTTGAACACTGGTTTTCACAAAAGTTGATAAAAGGACACCACTCTGAAGAGACAGGGGGGATCATATGATACAGTTTCCATACACTGTTTTGAATGGTCATTTTTCTACTTTTTGTGGCAAAATTGTCTTTGTGGTAAAAAAAAAACATGTCTTCTTATTTGAATAATTGGTTTATTTTTGACTGTTTTAGTTTGTGCACAGCTACGATGAGAAGAAGACGGCGGCTTCCGTGCCTCAGGAAAGTGCTGGACCAAGTGCTTGTGGCCGGAGAACCTTCCTTTGCAGTTGCATCATGAAATGACAGCGAGACTGTAGAAAAAACACAACACAGCTTTCCACTTTTGCTAGTTCTTTCTGGACTAAATCTCTCTCCATGGTGGTGCAGGAGACTGTTGCCCTAAGTGGCAGCCCCCAGGGGCCCAGGCCCCGGGCAGCAGTTTAGCCATGGCACAGTCGCTTTGCCCACTTCACTCCAGGTGCGGAGACACTGGATTTCTGAGGACTGCGTTGCTGAACTAAGCCACTTTTCCATTTCTTCATCCTCTTTTGCGAAGCTTGAGGCTAAAAGCCAAAGACGAAACACTGCACGGCCACTTCAGGTGAGAAAGTCATCGAAATTGTGCACTCCTAATGGCAGACAGCTCTTTCTCAATGGACGTACCAAAACCCCAGTAAATATTATGTTACTTCAGTGAACTGCAGGTGCCGAAACATGTACAGAGTAACTACGTTTTCCTTCCTCTTTTGAAATAAGTATGTAAACTGGGTTAGCGTTGCCAAACACTCTCAACTCCACTGGACTAAGCCACAAAACCCACCTATTTTGGTTTTGTGATATCATTAAAACCAACACATTTACATAAATATCCTCTTATTCAGCAGGTAAACTTCACACTAATGTACAAGGCTTCTGTTTCATCCTGGATCGTTCGATGATTGAGCACAGTATCAAACAGCCAATTAAAACAGGGCACAATTAGATTAATCCATTGCAGCAACAAAACAGCCCGTTTAATTCAAAGGGTTAAACCCACTGGAACATCATTAAGGAAACCTCAAGAAATAGGTAATTTAGAAAAAATGTAGAATGTGGGCCCTTAAACAAGCTGAGGAAAGGAGGCCCCAAGCTAGTGATAGCAGGTTTAACTAAAGTTGATTTAATCTTACTCGTTTTATCATACAGTATAAAGGATTTTGTGTCTAATTAGATTGCACAGATTGGTGAATAGTGCGCCGAATGAACTAAACTGAAGCAAGACTAAAGCAGAAGCCGGAGGTGATATGAACTTGTTTCAGGTCCATAAACTTCTTAAATTAGAGATATGACTAAAGGAATAGAAAAGGTTCTTCCCCAAACTGTGGCCACAAAGGTGGAAGCATGGCGTTGACCAAAATGTCTTGGTCTGCTGAAGCATTAAGATTGTCCTTCACTGGAAGTAAGGGCTCACCTGATTTCAGTAATTAAGAGGTGTGTCCTAATACTTTTGTCCACATAATGTATGTATTTCACAAAACATGTACTCGAATTGCACATGTTCTTCAGATATTGGAAAATTATTATCTTATTATGAGTATATTTCAGTTAAAGTCTCTCTTAAATCCCCTGTGAATGCCAAATTGAATTCTTTAGTGAAATCGAATATTCAAGGAACATGTTTTTGATTTAAATAGCGTTTTATTCTAGCGAGAGGTGAATGTCTACCAAATGTCTATCACTGAACCAAAAAAAGTCATCAACACTGCTTTAAAGGGGACATATTATGCAAAACTCACTTTTTGCATCCTTTTGTATTTCCATTTGGGTCTCTACTGCTCCTACAAACACTCCATACACGAAAAAAAAAAAATCCATGCATTTTCTGTGAATCAATTGAAAGGTTTTGGTGTCAGGAATCATGTGCTTCTACGAGCCGTTTCGACAGCTCCCTTATTCTGACGTCAGGATGAGGAAATTTGCCTAGAACCGCCCCTCACCTTTCGAGCCTCACCCACTAGATTAGTTGAAGATCCGCCATTTTTGTCTGTTGGTTTTACGAGCACGCATATGACGCCACGGCTACAGGCGAAGGCGAGTCACTCATGAAGCGTTGTGTTCATCTCGCTCTGGGTCCGACTCAGGGTCCAACATATAGGGCTGGATAGCGCCTCTGTTTTCTGCCATTTTCACGTGTGGTAAAAGCACAGCGTGTGAATGGGATGGGAGGGGCGTGGCCAGCAACAGCTTATTGGCATAAAAGGGACAGAGCCCTTAAACAGCTGAAACTGTCAACAATAGAGCTGGTGAGATCTCTTTATGTGAGAGTGATTTTGTGCAAAGAACTTCATGAACATGTTTTTTTTATAGCCCATAGACCTATTATAACTTGTTTATAAAGAGGTAGAATATGTCCCCTTTAAAGTATAGAAGGCTATGCCAAGTGCCTCATTAGAGAGCCCTGGGCCTATACAGTATATTTATCAGTACTGATTTAATCTACATAACATGTTACCGTTGATATTTTGAGCACTCCCACGATGATGACTCCTTTCCACTGGTCCATTAGCCCTGTTGCATTACCCCCAGTGCGTCTTCTTCGTGTGCACTGTCAACAGGTGTGTTTATGGTTCAGTTTCTTAACAAGACCATTAGACTTGTAAAGTACCACAGCTGGGCCGCACACAAGCAGATGCTTATCTGTGCTGACGGGAAAAATGTGTTGTTTCTTTAGCTGTTTTTAGATGGACCAGTCAGTATGACCAATCAAGGGGAACGACTGTTCCAGTCCTGTGGTTTTCGATACTGGCTTTGATACTAAAGATAATAATACTACTAATAATGATAATTATGAAAGTTTGATTTGTATAGTGCCTTTCTCAGACTCAGCATCGCTTCACTGCAGTGTGATTCAATTAAAGCAACACTGATCAACGAGAATTAGTTCACAGTAAAACATGCAATACATGTGCACATGGAGAGGACAATCAACAAAAAAATGCTGTGATTAGTTGCAAGGACTTTTTAACTGGTGACACCCGTATGAACAAACTGGACAGTACAAGACTGAATTAATGGAGAAGACTGAAAACGAAAGACCTTTTTATATCCGTGTCGAAAAAAGTCCCTGAATATGGACTGAATATTCACGTTTATTCAAACATCATTACAAATGCACTGCTGCCTGATTTGAATGTGACATGTATTCCTGCTGGTGTCACTGCTGGTGCTGTTTTTACTGATGCTGGGCAACGATTAAAATTTTTAATCGCGATTAATTGCATTTTTTAAAATGCAAAATTCAGTAATCAATTTAAAAGTAGTATTTTGTGCACTTTACTTTTAAAAGTACTGCTATATGAACAAAAGTGCAATAAATTTGGTTTCCAAAACACTTTAAACTAATAAGGCGCTTTTTAACAGTAGTGTTCACTTTAACACAGTTACACAGTTACAGTTCAAATATTTCTGTAAATCTCAACTTAAACATTACGTCAAATATAAAACCAAAGCTGTTTACCACTACAGGGCATTCATGTTTTATCTAGTTTGTTACAGAAAAAACAAGTTACCCTCAGAGTCCAGAGCCACAATCATAACACTACAGGGACCTTCCGAGCAACAGCAAGTTAACATTTATAAATCTGTTTTCAATTTTTCTGAACAGGTATCAGCAGAAACATTTTTCTTTCATCAGGGAGCAACAGAAACAGTCTGTGTTCAGTAGCAAGTGTCCCTGTTAAAGTGAGGTGACGTGGTTGAGCACAAAAAAGCAACAAACTTTAAAAATAATGGTAATTTGAAAAATTCATTAATGCACGATAAAATAATTGTTGGCGTTAATGCTATAACTTGCTCAGCCCTAGTTTTTACCCCTCATAGACCCAGCATAGACTCAGTCCATAGGCTAGAATGGTGTTCTGTGTAATAATCCTGTTATTCTCTTTCAACACATTGTTAATAGATGCATGACATGAAGAAGCTTGCCTTTCCCTGTTGTCCAGCAGGACTGTTGTATTGATCTGAAGCTTCGAGCTGACAGGAACCTTTCAGTGGAGCTCCTTGAGGGCCCAGGGAACTCCAGAAGGGATTTTTTTAAGCCCCGGGCACTGACTGGACTCTGACCCCACCATATGTAGCAGGCCTC
This sequence comes from Alestes dentex, assembly GCA_037576975.1. NCBI lineage: Eukaryota > Metazoa > Chordata > Actinopteri > Characiformes > Alestidae > Alestes > Alestes dentex. The sequence goes on along the minus strand of JBBIGA010147012.1, from coordinate 3,322 downwards.
AGTCCCAAAGCCACTTTTGCAGCTGCGAAAAGCAACTGTAGACTAAACACCCTAAAGCTGTGGGGGAAGAGGGAGCAGAGCAAGGAGAAATTTGAAATTTGTGAGATTCCAGCTAGTACTAGGAAGGAGATACAAGCAAAACAAAGCTGTTGCAGATTACAGGTCCTGTACCTAAGAACGGTTCACTGCTAAAGCCAGATTCCAAATTCCCCACATTCCTACAGGAAGGCAATTAAGATCAAGAGAGCCGGAGTGTGAAGGAAGCAGGGGTCAGACAGACCAAAAGGGAAAGTAAGACTGCGAGAAATGTTAGACTGGTCAGAATCTCAAAATATCAGATCTCAGAATCTGAAAACTTCAGCAGTTTTGTGTTATTTTAAGTGATTTTAGGAGAACTCCGTTTATTATGCTTGAAATTATCCTGCCAGCTGGGCCTGAATTATCTTGTTTATGTAACTTTATTGAAAATAATAACAGTAAATGGGACGGTGGGTGGTCGATATTTTTTGGTTTTGTATTTTTTGCTTTTTTATGTCCACAAAGAGGTACAAACACATAGAATATGTGTTGAAACTTAATCTTTGTTGTAATAACACGGTACAGTAGATTTGTGAAATTAAAGTCTTCTTTAAATTGGTGAAAGGAATAGTGATAGTAATAATAGTAATAAAGAACAGTATTACGAATATCAGAAATGTTACGGTCATGGTGTCGTGGTCCGAAGTGTCCTTAACTTGGCTGCAGATGCTTTGCTTGACGTGGTGGTGTGGTTTTTTTTATATCTGAAACCTGATGCTGTGGTCAGAGGATACTCTATAAAATAGACATCTTTTTGTAAAGACATTATCTGCTGCCATAGTACACAGTGGTCCTCCTCCGTAGCCCACTGAGTGGATTCAGCTGTCGCAGCTCAACAGTCATGTTCCTAGAACAGTCACTTATGCAAGGTCCAGTAAATGCATGAAGTTTTTCCTTTTTGACTGGTTTTTACCATCACCGCAGGCTGTTACTGAAATAACTCGGGTTAACAGTTACTACAGAGGGGCATACTGATACTTTCTAAATCTAGAAGGGCTGTGCAGTATGGACAAAACACTTGTCCTGCAGTTTTGTTTCATATACTGTGACTGCAGTACAGCTTGAAATGTATTACGTTCCAAGAGCGCCCGCAAATTGTGAATAAGTACAAAATTGTGATGCCTAAAATGTCAATACCGACGTTACCCCTATATAGACTGTACGGTAATTCATGCACGTGTGTTTTCTTTGGTATGTGCTGTCATTATCTTTGGTATAAGCAGGTATATACAGTAATAATTTACAGTAATAAAAATACAGCGATTTAAGAAGAACAAAACAAAAAACACGAGAATATTCAGAGAAACACTTGAGACGCTCCACGCAGGAAAACTGTTCTCATGCGGGAATTCTGGACTGCCAGAGATGCGTCACAGGGCAGCAGCCAATATACGGTTGCTTTGTGTCTCTATAAATCATTATTTCAAGTAGCAACATAGAAAGGACCTTTTTTTAACCCAGCATATGAATGCAGGGGGGTCTACTATAAAAAGTTAAACAGGGCAACAACACATTTAACCTGAAGAAATTAGAGATACAACTGTCTTTTTTTCTGTTCTTTTTAAATGTAATTGCATGGTCACATGATTAATCATGTAGTTGCAAATTAGGACGTTTGCATATGATTGACATTCTGTACTGACAGGTTTGACTATTCAGTTCTGTTTGTTACAGTATCAACATATGACCTATAAAACACTGCAGTGTTTTTTAACAGTTACATGCATGGGTGATATACAAATAGGAACTAAAGAATATTTGGTCTGTTCTGATAAAACCTCTGTGACTAGAGCCATTTCTGAAGCTTTTGCAGAACCGGTAGAGATTTTTTAGGAGGCGCAGGGAAACTCAGCAATGCTGGCGTTTCAACTTGTCCCAGGAATTTCTGGGGTTTTCCAATTACGAAGAGCAACAAAAAAATGTGATTTGGATTGATAGTTTGTCAGGATAGAAGTCCTTTTAGGTGCCTGTGTTAATGTTGCACAACGTTATGCATGCCAGCGTCAGATCAAAGGCAGGAATGGAAGGGACAAAAAGAACAAGTTGCTTATTCTTGTGGCATGCGGTCGGCACAGAGAAGCGAAAGCCTGTGGCTGAGAAAATGACAGCGGTCCAGGAAAGAAGCACTGGAGCCTGAGGAAGTAATGGAGCCTCTGTTCTACAACACTGCACAGTTCACGTCACGCGAGGATCTAAATATTTCCGCTTCTTCTTTACCCGCGAAGGCATAGTAAACTCAGAGGTAACATCATGCTTGGCAGAGTTAATTGCGGTGGCCCGCCACTATGCACATAATTGACGGTGGATGTTTCTGTTTCTGGATAGGCATCTTTACTATGTACTTTAAAAGGCTTGTCTAGATGTCAGAATTACCACAAAGCTGATTTACTCAGAGCTATGTGTAGAGGGACCACTTGGGTGGCATCTTTCTTAACCCAGATCTGGTTTATTCAAAGTCCTTGATGGTCTAATTCTTAACTACTTTTAAATTGCATCTATGTAATCATATTTATATTCATTCTGTATTCTGTGTCTACAGGTACAAGCTTGCACTTCTGACTTTTAAGGGTTTAAAAGGATCATAAATAACTATCATTATGTGCAATGGTCTTACCGTGTGAAATATCACTGCTTATGTCAATATTTCTCATCTACTATTGATACTATTGAATAACGGACTTGGTATACAGAACTCCTAACCACTATTTGTGTTAACTAGTAAAGTACTTATCAGTAAGTTATTTGTTTATAGCAGGGGTGGGCAAACTTTTTGGCTCAGGGGCCACATTGACTTTCAAAATTTTACAGACGGCCCAGGCCAACACCAGATGCATACATATCAAACATAAACATTAAAACGGCATTACAGTGTTAATACAGTTTTGTTGATCACCCTTTTTTGCCAGTGCATCAAAGTCTGGTGTTAGTTTTGTCGTGGAAATTCTCAGAACAGATCTGAAGTGTTCATCACTCAGCTAGGATCTGTTGGGTGCTTTGTTGTCATCTTCTGGATGTTTGGAAATCTGGCTACGCTTAATGAAGCATAAAACTCATCCAGTTTACAGTAAGAGAGTTTAAGAGAACTTAATCAATCATTTCCAACTGCGACTCCTGTGGCCCTGTTTCAGGGTCTTGTGTGAAGGCACATGACACCAGCTCAAGTGACTTTTTTCCAAAATCAGAGAACCGACGACAGAATTCTCCATGCAGGTCGTCCAGTGATTTCCTGTATTTTTTCACATGT
>JBBIGA010146967.1:0-19231 GCA_037576975.1 Alestes dentex | reverse complement strand
TTGCAGCCTATGTTTTACTGGATATACGCAAACCCAAGAACTTTCTAAGTGGTTATATGGCATACACCTGTGTATCATAGACTACAGCTTAGCACTCACACACCTCGTTCGCTCACTTTGAAATCTGTGGCTCTTGTTCCCTTCTTCTTAATTTATTGCAGAGTAACGTCTCTTTGGTGCATACCACCACCTACTGTACAGGAGTGTGCAAAGGAACTTAGCAGACTCCCTCCCTTGTCACTGATGCGCACCATCACTGGCGTGCCTTTGAGAAAACATCTGCGTGCCAACTGTGGCAGGCGTGCTCAGGGTTGCTGACCCGCGTAGCATCGTTTTTACCCATTTAGCTTTCACCCCCTATTTTGGCAGCCATCTTGTGTGTTCTGCATTACCAACTTTAAAAGCTCACAACGCGCTATATACCACAGATATCCGTTCTGGAATTTCTGCCAGCTTCAGTAGTTCCGGTGTGCGCTAGACTATGGCGTTTTTCACTCGGTCGCTGCACGACCTGCCAAGTATAACGATAAACGACGTGAATCGCATCATTCAGGCCACATCAAAGACACCTACGTCAAAAAAAGACAAAGGGTTTAAACTGTATGTGTCCAGCTACATACACAATTATGAAGGTAAGTCTCTATTTTGAGTTCTAAACTGTCTCTGATACTAGCGCCTTGATAGAGCAACGTTTTTACTAGCTAACATTAGCGGTGATAGGTAGGTTAACGTCAGGAATATGCTGTTTTTGTGCATTGTGCTATCCTAACCCCAGTGTTCATCTCAGTTTCAAACAAGGAGTCAGGAGAGGTGACTGTTGTGTCTGAGTGCTTCAGGTCTATGAGGAAAAGCCAAAAGCCTCACAGTCTCAGTGTAAATCATCCTGCAGGTTCAGTTCAGTTCAGGTTCATAAGAAACCGGTTCCTGTTTGTCAGATCAAGTTTCTGAGTCATACCATTACTGTGAATTAAATACGGTTTAAGACTTGAACTACATATTTCTATGTCCTTGTTTTTTTCCGTAACACTTTTTGAAGCCCACTAACAGAGTTCCACTTACAGAGTTCCACTAACAGAGCTCCACAATTTATTATGAGAAAGATTGTCTTTAACTTGCAGCAGGTACAACTGATTATCTAACAGATTCTTGTATTGTAACAGATTGTGCTAAGGGATTCAACTCCTGTGGAGTTACAGGAGTGCCAGTGTACCTGTGTGGCAGGTACATCCTTGTGCAGCCACGTGGCAGCTCTTCTTTATCAGACTGCCCACTATTCCCAGCTAAGGCTCACATCAGTTCCCCCTGTGTTCAGCTGTACAGAGACTGAGCAAAAGTGGCATAAACCAAGGACTATGGTAAGAAATCTGATGCTTTGATTTTATTTATGGATATCTGTTCAATGTTTATAAAAAAAAAAAAATTGTTTGTATACAGGGTATTAAACCTGGTGCCGTAAACAAAAACAGAAACAAAAAAATTAAAAGTTGGAGTAGCGAGTGGGTACAGTACCTTTCTCAAGAGCACCTCAGTGGCATCTAGGTGGGAAATCGAACTCACAGCCTTCCAATCATGAGTCCAATTTCTTGAAATGATAGGCCACCAATGCCTCACAGTGACATTTGCATGCACAACTACACATTCTTATGTATGCACCTTCCCACACACACACACACACACTTACATACATCTATGGACATACACACACACTTAAACATGCAGACCCATAAGCACACATGCTCACACATAATACTCAGAGTTACATACATGCGTGCATTACTACACACATGGTTCTTATTTACAGCACACTTGTTTCTTTTTTTGTCTTTTCACAGAAGCAACTTGTATAAAGGTATGAGCTCATCTTTGCTGGAAATATCAGCACTTAAACTTCCTGCTGGTGAAGCTCCCCTGATCACAACAATGGCTGTTTCCAGTGATCTACCCCTGGTTGAATGCATGTTCGGACAGGTTCAAGAGGGAAGTGTGCTGACCTATCAGATGCCAACAAAGACTGTCCCAAGGACCCGTCCACATGCAGACGCCCCTACTCCCCCACAGCTGCCACTCTCTGATTACAGGTTGGGACCCTGTACATGTGCATTTGCCTGCTCTGAACATCAGCACCATCACATGGCTTCCCTTGAAACATCTTTGGAGACAGCACACGAAATTGAACAAAGCATGCAAGACCAGAGTTCTTGCGTTGAGTGGCACCAACTAAGGAGGTGCTGCATCACCTCTTCCAAATTTAGAGAGGTCTGTCGCACCAAGGCAGAAAGCTCTGCTGAAAACCTTGCCAAAAGGCTTTTGAGACCCAGCCATCAGACAGCTAACATGCAGCGGGGGCTTGACTTGGAGCCTATAGCTGTAGAGGAGTACTGCAGGGTAAAGGAGGTGAACCACTATCCATGTGAGTTTCTGATACATCCTGATGCACCATGGATGGTTTCATCATCTGATTGGATTGTGTACGATCCTGAGGGGCAGCCAGTGTTTGGCCTGTTGGAGATCAAATACCCAAATGTAACAAGCTATGTTGACTGCCCTTACATTATGATCAGGGAGGGTACACAGACACTAAGGAGATCTCATCCTTATTACTGGCAAATCCAGGGCCAGATGTTAATTTCTGGGTGTGACTGGTGTGACTTTGTTGTTTACATGCATGATGACATGTTTATTCGGAGGATTCCCCGTGACATGGAACTCATTGAAACAATTAAAGAAAAAGTTGACCATTTCTTTTTTATGTTTACCTCAATGCCTTCTTGGATACGTGAGTTCATGGCAATGTAAATGTATTTGAAGTTACTGTGTTGAATATAATAAATGTGAGTAAAATGTTGCTGCATTGTGTTTGTTTATGTAAAAGGACTAACAGATGACTGGGATTTAAACATTTGAATTGCTTAAGTAATTAAGGTACATGACTAGAAATTAAAAAATGGATGACAATAACAAAAGCAACTTGATAAAAAAGTTCAATAGGCAGCACTTTAAGACCTCAACTGTGTGCAAACAGATTTCATGCTGTCAGGGCTAAGGTCTGTGATGGTAGATGGCCACTAGTGGCCACCCTTGTTTAACCCTTTAAGCGCCAGGGTTTTTTTTTTTTTAAATGCTGGATGTTGACATCAATACTTCAGAAGCTTGTGGCTTAAAAGGGGTTAAAGATAGAGACTTACTATAAATTAGAAAAATGTTGGGCATGACCTGAAGTTTATGTTCGGTATAAATATACCCATCTAATTTGCATATTATGATGTCATTATGATGTTTATACATCAATGCGTTTGGTCCAGTCCTGATACACTTCCTCGTTTCTCAAATAAACCAAGCCACCACTATAATCGCTATTTCCAACTCTTTCCAGCGGTCGAGCCCTACCTAACTGTGCAGTTTGAAGTGTCTGGGTGCTTGCACCACGGACCTATGCTGCTCGGAAGGTCTGTGGTGGACAAAAATAATGGGACACAGGGGGGAGGTGAACGTTTTTTGGCTGATAACTCGCGATCGCCGGAGGATATTATGACAAATGAGGGGTCGTTTGAAAGGTCTCACCAAGCCCTATCTAACTGTGAAGTTTGACAGGGATTTGTGCTCTTCGGAAGGTCCGCGCCCATGGGACCGTAGCGCCCCGGTTCCCTCGGGAGCAGAGCGTCGTGCTTGGGCCCGTTAGAAAGGTCTCACCGAGCCCTATCAGCCCGTGAAGTTTGACAGGGATTGGTGCTTGCCCCGCAGAGCTATTCCGCTCGTAATGTCCTTTGACTGCCCCCGCACCAGTGACACGAGGCTCGTTTTCACTGCTATTTAATCAAAACTTTGAAAAGGAAGATGACGTAATTTTGGTCTTAAATCGAAGTACTACATGTCTGCTAACTAGTGGTAGGGAATACAAATGCTATATTACAGTCTATTTTATTCATGATGACGTCTTGTCGCAATTCTGTGACTTTGGCGCTTAGAGGGTTAAGTTTGTATGTAGGTTTTTGTTTAGAGCTTTTATTTTGAAGTTAATTAATATGAGTCCAGCTGTGTTTCATTTATGTTCTGTGTGTTCATTGGGTGTTGGGTTTGTGAGCCCTTTTTGTTTTGAGTTTATTAAATAAAGTCACTTGAACAATGGAAGCCTGCGCACACGTCTGCCTTCACTGGGAGAAAGGGGAATACGCGACAGAATGACCAGCCTACAAACAAAGCTAGGCGCCTTTGCGGTGTGGCAGGACAGAGAGCTGACCCATGAGCAACAAGGTCAGGGAATTCGCCGGGTGGATTGCTCAGGACTGGGCGGAACGCAACGGCTGAGGGTGGCCGGCACCTCCGCCAGTGGGGAGGAAACAGGCACAGAGGCCTGTTTTGAGCAGTCCAACATGGGTGTTGGACGAGGTTGCTCTCTCGGTCCTTCTGCTGGCATACAGCCAGGGTCCTCGTCTTGTGAGACGAAAGCAGGCACAGAAGCCTGTCAGGAGCCAGGTGACGAAGGTGTCAGAGACGGGGGCTCATTTGGTCCAGGAGCCGGGGAGCCTAGAGCTAGAGATCGCTGCGGCCACCGCCCTGCGGCCAAATGCAGCAGCCCCGCTCCCGAGCCACGAAGCTCCACCAACTAGCCTCGCCGCTGCACTGCCCCAGGCGCCACCCACTGCCGCTACGGGGCTCAGCCCACCCGTAGCTAAGACCCGTGACCAGCTTCTGCAGTTGTGGGAACGGCAGAAACGGCAGGAGGAGGAGCTGAGAGAACAGTACTGGAGTCGGGTGATCCAGCTCCGGGAGGAAGTCGTCCTGCAACTGAGGCAAACGCTGAAGGGACCAGGCACCCTGCGAGCTCTGGCTGTTCTCGCACTGCCGGAGTGGCGTGCGAGCCAGAGCGCCGGGTCTACGCTCTCTAAGGCCAGTGCTGTTGAGGCCCCGCTCGCTAACACCGAGCTCCAGAGACCCGTGCCAGCTCCCCGAAGACGGCTACAGCCTCCTACACCAGCCCCCCGGCTTCGCCCACCAGCATCAGGTAGCATAGGGAGGGTTGGTGTAGGGGAAGGAGTAGGTGCAGCCTCAGCTTTAGCCGTAGCCCAGGAGCCTGTGGACCTTTTAGGCACCTTAGAGGAGCCGTGTGGCTCATTAATAGAGTTTTTGAGGCCCACAGTACTCAAAAACAGTGCAGGTTTTGAGTTTATAAAGTCACTTGAACAATGGAAGCCTGCGTCCGCGCCTGCCTTCACTGGGAGAAAGGGGGAAAACGCGACACATGCAAATATAACCAAGAGTAGGGAAAATGAGTTAATGAAAATATGTTAAAGATAAATGTTGACCTATTTAAGACAGAGTACTGCTCAAATTTAAAGTATTTTAAAAAGGCAGGATAAAAAACATGCAAACAGCTTATGAAAATACAAACAGGTACTTACTACATATAAAGTATGTGTAGTAATATACATGTATACACTTCATAATACTATATATTATATATATTATACATAAATGTTAATGCTACATATAAACAAATGTAGATAATTGCTATATATGAATAAATGTAGATAACTGCTATTTACAGACATTGGAAGGCCTCTCTCAAAAATGGGGCTCTGTTGGACTAGTTAGTCTTCAGGCTTATTTGCCCAAGCCTTTACCAGTGGCCCATTTTCATAATTTGTTAGGAGACAAGCCACTGTGTAGAGCTGGTTGATACTTCCAAAAAGGTGTAGAGGAATTTCAGAGTCAAAGAATTTGTGCTCCTTGACCCACATGCACCCTGAGACGTGCTATGGCCTGGGTCTCCCTAACTTCACATGCTGACATTTGAGACCTGCCAGAGAGGAATGCTGGCCTGTAAATGTTGCATGGTACAACATCATCTATAAGAAAACCTCGGTCTACCATGACAGCCATCCCAGGTTTTAGGAGGGTAAGGAGACCACGTTCACATGTGATCTGCTTGTCACTTATAGACCCAGCATACAGTGAGGAGACGAATGTCACTGCCCCATGTGGCGCAATTCCAATAAGCCCTTTCAGAGTGCAGTGGGACTTGTAGGAGGAAAACACCTCACTCTGGAGAAGAGGGCAAGATGGGCACTGACACCAGTGCAGTCATGGATTACTGTAGTGTCAGGGAAGTCCTTGAAATCTGAGGGCAGATTTTTACGTATCTGCTCCTGAGGTATTCAGATCCTCACAGAGCCAAGTACTGTATAGAGGAAGTTGCTCCATGCTGTAATTATTCGACTGACCGTGGGCTGATGGATACTGTACCGGTCAGCAAGATCCTGCTGTTTGGAGCCAAGGGCAATGTAATTCAAAAAAAGGAACAACTCATTGATGGGCTGCAGGGTATGGGTTGTGGCGTTTGATTCGGAGAGTTCCTCTCTGTGCTTGCCGCACACTGACCATGGATTGCAGAGACGGCTCAATCAAGGCCCAGAAACACATTAGCAGGTCATATGATGCAAAAGTATAGAAAAAGAATACAGATATTCAATTAACTAAACAGCAGAGGAAACAGAAATAACTTTAATTTGATGTATCTGCATATAGAGTCAGTTAATATCAACTGTTAAGAACTACTAATACTCAGAAGTAGTGAATACTACTGTGTTAATTATGCATTTAGTCCATTGCACTGTACAAACACACACACTTATGCTAGCCTATCTTAACTTGACTTACCTTGTGAAGAACCTTATATCTTTGTCTGAGGCAGCAAAACGATGGATGCCGAACCTCTGTGTCAGCGTGAGGTTCTCGATCCGTTGGCGCAGCAATCTAATTTCCTCTCAGAGAGAGGCATTTTCTTCCAGCACCAAATCAACAACAGCAGGATCTGGACCCAATGCGTAGTCGTGGTCCATGGGGCATCTGCACTGTCAGGTCAGGTGCATTATCCTCCATGTCAACCTCAGGCATTGTTCTTGGTCTTCGCTCCCAAACCCCCAGTCTTGGAGCTGGGAGGGACAAATTATTCCACGCGAATAATGCTGGAACAGCTCCCCGTTTAAGCAATCGTCGTCCTCTCCCTGATGCTGGCACACGGATATCTTCGGCTTTAAAATGCCGGCTACACCCCCGGATGTGAGGCGTTATGGCAAACTTATCCCTCCGGATAGCGACGATCCGTTTACGCCTTATTTCCTCATCCGAAGGAAAAGTAAAAAAACGAAGTACATTGTTGTACTTACTAGAGGCCTGGCACAATGGCACACAGCAATGTTTGGCTGAAATCTAAATGGAAGTATGTCAGCACACGCCTTGGCATATAGTCCATTCCGTCATACAAAGTTATTATTGTTTGCGGTTGGACTCATTTCAAAGCTGAGACAAGTTTCATGTGCCAAAGAAGTAAAATATCTACTTATTTTCAAACAGCAACACAGGATGGAATACTGGATTTTATATATGCTTGTGTCAAGCATCTTATCGTCCCTGTCAGAAGAATTGTTATTCTGACACTGAAAAGCCATAGCCACAGGTCTTATCAACTTATGTTCAAAATTTGAGCTCAAAAGAATAAAAAATGCATTTGCTATAAGGTTTTTAGTGCAAGCAGTACCATTTAGTGCAAGCAGAGACGCCATTTTGTTTGGAGAAATCCTTTTTATCACAAAATTATAAATCAATAAACCGCTATAACATCGCGGCTCTCCCATACATCCCATTCAAAAAGCTCCAGTTCAAACTCCCTGCCAGTCCGAAAGAGTCGACTCCGCCCATCTGCCCAGTCACACCAGTTCGAATCAATACACCGCTAAACCAGAAAAAATTCCACAAAACTTGCTCAAAACACAATAAAACAACTCCAAAACAACTCCAAAGCAGTTTAACCACAACCCAGCCAGCAAAAAGACACTTTTAACAAAGTGTCATAAAATCCAAAGACTTACTTTTTCGAAAATAAACACGAGTGATTCTCCGTGCGCATCTCTATGGCCCGAGCGCTTCTCTGGACTTTTCTTGGAAATTCTTATTTGTTGGCCAAATATCCCCATCAAATGTCATCAGATGTCTTCAAATATCCTGAATTTGGTCTTATGTGTGCATTTCACTTTGTTTCAGCATAAAACAATCCGTATTTGTCCGTCCGAGCGCTTGGGGAGCCTCTCTGTCTGGCTGGAGCGCTCCACTGATCTAGGACCAGCCTTTGGGCTTTTATGCCCCTGAGTGAGGCGGAGCGTCTCCGCCCATATATCCCTGAAAACCTCTCGCCATTCGCTACAAGCCTGTGTATGTAAATTACAACTTCTCGCTAACTGGTGAGAGCAATAGTCCGTCAAAGCCCGACCAGTCCCGAGAAAGTGAATGGGTTTTAATCTGACAAAAGTGGGGGGATGAAATCGTGTTTCAGCAAAAGTGGGGGTGTGAAGTTGATAATTAACTTCTTCCAATTGTGAAACAACTGCTCTTTCTAAGCTGACAGTGAAGTTCTTTCATTAGGATTCATCATGCTGATGAAAGTGAATTACCTTCAAAGGAAGAAATACAATACCGATTTGAAAAGTTCATTTTATTGACATCTTGCTGTATATAGGCTTACAGCAAACAATGCACTTCAAGTCTTTGAAGAGATACTAAGATGGAGGAATATATTTTTCAAGTTGATTCAGAGCAACCCACAGATATGCTTCACAATAAAATGTGCCCCACCAAGACTTTTTGTTGACCTGGTTCTTCAGATGGTGTATAAGTCTGTTCAGAAATGCTCAAATGTCTTATAAAATATATGATATGAAATATCAATACTGATCCCCCTCCCCCCTTTTTTCACTGATAGCTACCTCAACATAAAGAACACAGCTGAACCTGTCTGCAAGCTCAAACTTCATCAATGCCAGAGAAATATAGCTGCTAAAAAAAGCTAAACAGCAGTGTGTGAAATACAGGGGGGTCCGACCCATGAGACCCCCTGAAAGCCTCAAAAGCAAAATTTTATGGGGGTTTCAAATTATGTAAAATAAATAAATAAATTATTGTCACCAAAATGTTTTAAGTTCACCATGTCCAATATTCCGAATTTTAAAAAATATTCACAAATATTTTTTTTGGCGAGTGGAGCCAGCCAATCATGTGCCCGTATGCAAATTGGCCACGTGCGCACCAAACCGAAGAAAGACATTGAGATTGAGAAAGAAATCATAATAAAAATGGCTAGCAAACAAAAGCTACATTGTGTGTCACTAGCACACTTTGGCACTCAGCAATAAAGATGCTGGTGCAGCTAGCACCGTGGGCCCACTTGCTACCAGAATAGAAGATCATCTCCCACCCAGTCAAGAACAACAACTTGAAGTTGAGGTCGAGTGCTCAGAAGATGCAGCAGGTGTTGAGGTAAAGTTAGCCAGTACTGTTGCTCGCGCAAGTGGCCTGCCGGCTGGTTGGACAACGAAGTTGGTGGATGAATGGAAAGGCCACAACTCTTGGCTTGACATCAAGGCAGGGAGATTGAGGTGTTTAGTGTGCAGAAAAGCAAAATCATTATTCTCAGAAAAGAGACCAGGTTTACACATCGCAGAAGAATGGATCAACAGTGATGTTATAGGCTCTGAAGCAAGACACTACGGAAGAAGATCTACAAATATAGGGACAGCCAGGCCCGCCAAAGGTCAGTGGACATAGCCCAGATGACAGAGAAAGACGCCCTCCAACACTTTCATTGATATACAGTGGGATTTACTCGTTCAGAACAGCTTATACCGTGGCAAAGGAAAGGCTATCGTACAAAAAGCTCAATCCACTCATGACATTATAGGCAATTAGCAAGACATCCCCAATAAAGGAGTGGTTCTGCAGGTGGTGACCACAGACCACTTCTCAATTCCTATGCTTTCTGGCTGATGTTTTGGTCATTTTTGAATGCTGGCGGTGCTTTCACTCTAGTGGTAGCATGAGACGGAGTCTACAACCCACACAAGTGGCTCAGGTAGTGCAGCTCATCCAGGATTGCACATCAATGCGAGCTGTGGCAAGAAGGTTTGCTGTGTCTGTCAGCGTAGTGTCCAGAGCATGGAGGCGCTACCAAAATCAATTTGTCTATAAAATGATCATCAATAATTTAAACATAATTATCTAAATGATTAAACTGTTCCCACTTTCTGAAAATTCAAGGTATTAGCCTTTGTTTTGTTTAGTTTAACTGTCATGTTGACTGTTAAAGTTACAGAGAACTTTAATAAAAGTTGCTCACTGCTGGACACCTGTGTTTCCCCGCTCCGTCTGTGTGACATCAAACGACTAGTCGACTCGACTTCGACTTTGTTGACGGATAAGTTGAGCTGAAAAAATTAAGTCGTTAATACCCTAGTTCATAGTATTTAAACGTATTGAAAAGTTGCTATCTATCACTGGTATATTCTTCTGGAGCTATTATTGGAATATAACTTCCATCAATAACCCCTACGTACTGCGGGACACCCCATCAAACATTAAAATAGTTGGCCATTTCCTCAAATGCATTTTCATCAGGGACTGGTACAGTATGTGTGCAGGAAGAAGCACTGTAATGACAGTGCCACAGAAATCTCTCACAAAGTTCAATACTGTGCGTATGCCCACTCCAAACAGATGACTCAGGGTTCTGTATTCACAGGTATGCACAAGCGGTAATTGGTGTCTCATCTACCAATTATGCATCCAAGGCGGCGGCAAATGTAGTCAAATGTCTCTGGAGAAACTCGGAAGTTTCGGATGAACTGAGTGTGAGTGAACATAGGAACTATCGTATCCCACCAATGGCTCGTTCGTGGGTGTGTCCACAGTACAGGACATGCTCTTTGTCTGCAGAGCCACAACCTTAAAATCACAAAAAGTAAATAACAAACGATTAAACCTAAGATCTTAACCGAAGATTGTAACATTATATAAAACCTTATTGGCCTACACAAGGCTCGGCAACCCAAGGCACGCATCATTTTGCAGATCACAAAAATGTTTCAAGGATCAGTCAGACAGGGATTTGACCACCGAAAACTAAACCCACAGCTAGCTTTACACTGACATGAATACACCTTCTCAACAAAACCATTTTAAGGCCCATTTATACCCTCTGTAAAAGACGGAGCGGAGACGTGTGGTGTGTTTCGCATGTCCTATCCGATCATTTCGTCCGTATTTTTGCACGAAGCAGGGGAGCTTACGATTACAGACGAATCGGAGCAATCCCATGAAAAATAGTAGGGGCGATATCGTGTTACTGCGCACCCCAATACAAAAGACAGACGGAGGTATGAAGAGTAATCGCGAATAGGACAGACGAACGGACAGAAGGACATATGAATGAAAAGAGGGTATAAATGGGACTTTAACCGGTATAAGATATGAAACCTCCAGACTAAGTTTGGATATTATCAACAGTAACATTTTCAGACTGTTGCACTGATGTGACTTTTTAAATTACTTCCTACTTGAATGCTGTCTTCCACTGCTCAAGCAATTTTGCATATGTTTCAGCATTAAACAACAAGAAACGTCTTGATAGACTAATGAAATGACATAGAGCAAAACAACACAAAGCCATCATGTCTAAATCACAAAATTCCTTCAACCTGGAAAGAAAGAAATAAAGTTATACGCAAAAATCCTTTTACATCTAAAAATCTTGGAAATATTCACCCTTTGCCTGACTTCAGCTTCATCAAATGTGTTAAGAAGGAATAAAATGACTATTACATCAAGTTGTTGAGTGTCCTCTATTCTTCATTTGTTTAAAATAAACACATCACTACAGCATTCGGCTACACAAGAGAACATGAAAGAGTGCTTATGTCGCCCTTTGATGGAAATGGGTCCTTAGTGCAAGGAAAGGGGAAACGATGCCCAAGGGCTAACAAGAACTTTAACAAGCTGTCATCTCGTGCTTTGCTTCAGTGTTTTAGTGACCTCACACTCTTCAAGGACATTCACACCATCAGGTTCTTCTTTCATGGAATTTGAGCTTTCCGGTTATTAAACATAAAAAACGAGGGAATGGTTCTATGACACATTACACACATATGTTACCCAAGGCAGACATATCAATGATGTATCCACATTTACCTGTTTAGCCTTTCCAAGCACATACGATTTGGTGCTATGGTGGACGGCGACCCACAGCCACAGAGTTAGTTCAACTCAAAATGTTTGAGGAAACCAATTCCCTTAAATCATTTATATTTATAAACTAAACTACTCATTTCATTTAAGATAACCGATTGCCTTAAACTGTTTAAGTTTTTTTTACACAGTGTAAGCACCTTTTAAAACAACTTGCAGAACATTAATAAGACATGAAATTGTAATCGTCACAGCACCAAAGATGATCACAATTGTTTACAATCACACTAAAATGGATTTTAAGTTAAATGTAAATAAAGGTCCAAAAGTAACCCTAACAAGCATTTAAAGTATTAATTCTTCTATGCTCCTTTGACAGTTTATTCATCAATTTTCTTGGTGAATATTATTCAATTGTGAAATACCAAAACATGTTTAATTTTGAGAATTTTGAATTGAATTTTGAATTTTGAAAAAGTCTGGTTTCATTGGATTCACTGATACTTTTTTGAAATTGGGTTTAAATGTTCTAATGTTAATGCAGTGCTATTATAAACTGAGTGAATAAAATGTCATTAGTCCTATAAAATTCAGATAACAAAACTTGCACACTCTAAGTAAATGCTCCTATTTTATTGTGATGTTTAAAGTGTGAAAACAGCTCCAAAATAAAAGAAAAAAAAGAACATCTTAGATTTCTTAGATAAAGTTGCATATTTAAATACAAACTGGAACCAAATCAACTGAGGGCCGTGCTTTTCTTACACGCAAAAATTTTAGAATGCATTAAAGAAAAAAAGGTTATTTTCAGACAATGACTCAAGTGTTGGCCTTATGCACAAATTTTGTTGACAACTTAACTTTTTTTGATGACAAGCTAATTTTTCAATGCCTGTTTGAGCTGCTTCCTCCCATCATCAAGATTTAAAAGCATAATCTAGATGAACTCAAAGAAGCCACACAGCTTTTCAGGGTAGCTTAGATGGAGTGTATAGATGAGGCCGAATAAAACCACCAGCACATCAGTCGAAGATCTATTACAACCTGGTCCTCTTCACTGACCACTGCCACAAGAGTCCTTGTTCCTTAGTGGCTTCCCTCAAATTCAAACTGAAAAGGGGAATACAGTAAACCCCCACGAAGTCGCAGTTCAGAGTTCGCAGCCTCAGTCGTTCGCAGATTTTTTTTTATCAAAACCTTACTACTAATTGTTCATGGAAACCCTGGCAAATTCGCAGAAACCGCAAATATCCTCCCCAGTATATAATTTTTCATGCATTTTAGTGCTAAATTATTACGAAAAATATAATTTACTAATTTTGTAACATAAATATTAATGTAAATTCAGCTACATTGTCACATAAAATATAATGTTTATACATTTTTTTGGAGCTGTCCAGAGAAAACAAAGTAAACACATCTTGGGGTGGTGAAATACCCCTGTACTCCGAGGCGGGAGTTTTGAAAGTAGCCAATCCGAGAACGTTATTTATTTCTCCTTGCTGCTGATTGGCTGCTGCCCAGTGAAGCATCTCTGGAAGATACAGTCCAGCATTCCCTCATCATAAAAGTTTCCTGCATGGAGTCTCGAATTTACCTTTATTATTATCCTAATAAGGAAGATGTTAATGTTTTAGTACTGCAATATGTTTCACAATATAATACACAAAGCTTAGATTGTTTAGGCAAATAATAACCTCAGTTTATCACAAGAATGTTCTAGTACATCTCCCTGTCTCCATGTACCAATATTTAGCACAGTGTGGGAAAATGAGCAAAGCCAAAATACCTTGCAGGTCTTGAAGACCTCTGAAGAATCCTCCTTTAAATAAATAGGGTAGAGCGGCCAGGGCTGCTGTTCAGGCTGCATATCATTCTTATCCTGTATTTTACAGACAAGTTATTTATAGTAGATATTAGAATCCAGTGGACACTGAAACACACACACAGAGTATACCTACCCTTTCGCCATATGCCATCAAAACGTTTCCCATCTTTTCACCAAGACTTCCGCTCTGTAAAAAAAAGAAAATGCTGACAGAACTCAAATTTTCAAGGCAATCTGGTGCAAGAGATTTTTGAGTTTTCTCAACTCATTTTCACTGTTGTTGACTTTATGTTCTACAAATGCGGAAATTCTTGTTGATCTATGAAATCCTTACTTTAATGCCATGTATGTCTCCCCTAAACCCTAAAGTTTTTTGAGTTCTACCAATGTGGATTTTCTTGTTCATTTAACTATGAAATTCCTAACAGGATAAGACTGAACCCAAATCCTCCCCAATAGCTGTAACAGCATTTAAAGCAATTGTCAATTACTGTGTGTTTATAATTAAGACCTACAATGACTTTGTTGAGTACAAAACCTTGTTTATTCTTGCAGAAAATAGTTTAAATATGTTTCTTCTGAAGAAGAAACATAACATTTGGCTCTATACTGAAATTAACCCATCAAGCTATTTGTCACTTGTGTCAAGGACCATGGTAAAGAACAATTTTTCAACATTCATATTCTCTGAAAAATGGTTAAGAAATCATAAATTCTGCCAGGGTATGTAAACTTATGAGCACAACTGTACGTATATGCCATATATGTATATGTGATTATTTATGTAAATATGTGTATGTAAATACGCATATCTGTTTATATTATTATATTAAATATTATTCTATTATTTTGATTAAGGCTTTGCATTGTTTTGCATGTAATGTGTCCATTTTACTACATTTGTTTCAGTGTTTCCTTGTCTTTTTTTATTTGGTTTTGTGCTTTACAGTTTTATTTGGTTTTGTGCTTTTTAAATAATCTTTGCTTATACTTACTAACCTCAGTTCCAGTCACTGATGATGAATGGGACACAAAATATTGCTGTTTTATGTCTGCAAACCATAATTTAGTTGTGCCTTCCAGCTCGTCTGACACTACACATCTTCCTGGTTAGAGGTGGTGTAGAACAGCTCCTCATCAAGGTGTTCACACTTCACCTCAATCTCCACAGTCTTTATGTGGAGTGCCAACACCTTGGCCTTAGTCTTCTGCAGGGCTTTGAGCAATCTCCGCCGCTCCTGCAGCAGGTCACGGTGTTCCTCCGTGATCACCTTCAGCTCCAGCTGTGTCTTTAGGTCCTCATTCTTTTTGCACAAGGATTCCTATGTCTCCGAAATAGTAGGTCTCTGTGATGCTGAGAACCCTGATCTAATTGCAGGACTGGGATATATGGTCCCCTCCAAAATTATTGGAACAAAAAGGGTAATCAGAGATCAGTGTTTCAGTTTTATTTCCTGTTATGTAACATAGAACACAGAGCAGATTTTATATCAAGTGAGAAGAAGTACCAGAACAGGATTAGAATGATTTCAAGTAAAATAAAGTCAAAATTAAAGTCAATATATTTCCTTTTGCTGCCACTGCTGCTTGAACTTTCTGCATTGTTGCTCTTTGTCCTAGCAGGTAGGATGTGAAACTGTAGTGTGTTAACCCAATGTATTAACACAAGATCATATAACTAAAGCTTAAAGCTTGTCTTTCATCTCTGGTCCCTCCTATCTCTGCCATCATCCACTCCTCTCGCTCCACTGGAACTGTTCCTGCATGCTTCAAAACTGCTGCAATAACCCCAATACTGAAAAAACCTGGTGCTGATCCAACCAACTTCAATAATTTTTGTCCCTTTTCTAATCTACCCTTCATTTCCTAAATTCTCGAAAAAACAGTAGCTATTCAACTTCATTCTCATTTGTCTCATAATAACCTGTATGAACAGTTCCAGTCTGGTTTCCGCCCCGTTTATAGCACAGAAACTCCTCTCATAAAAGTTACCAATGACCTCCTCATAGCAGCGGATTCCGGTTTACTCACCATCCTCATCCTCCTCGACCTAAGTGTGGCCTTTGACACCATTTGTCACACCACACTCCTCAATAGATTATCCTCCATTACCAGTCCCTCAGACTGGTTCAAATCTGATCTCTCCTGTTGCACTCAGTTCATTCAGCTCAAATCTTTCTCATCCCAGCCTTCCCCTGTTACTTCTTATGTGCCCAGATCTCTGTCCTGGGGCCCCTCCTCTTCATTATTTATCTCCTCCCCTTTGGAACAATTTGTCTTCCACAAATTTAACATCAGCTTCCACTGTTACGCGGATGACACTCAGCTCTACCTTACCAGTAAACCCACTTCCAACCTTGGACACTCCTCTCTTACTGACTGCTTGACTGAGATAAAAACCTGGTTTTCTTCATTTTTCCTCAAATTAAACAGTGACAAAACTGAGGTTCTCCTCATTGATACCAAATCTACACTATCCAAAACTGACAGTTTCTCTCTCCTTATAGACAATTGCTCTGTTTCCCCCTCCCCACAGGTCTGGGTGTCATCCTCGACGGTACTCTTTCTTTCCAATCCCATTTCAATAACATTACACGGTCTGCATTCTTCCACCTATGCAATATCAATTGTCTCCGCCCCTCCCTTACTGTCCCGCCCATACTACTGCTGGGTAGTAAGGGAGGGGCCATAGTCTTGTCACTTTTCACCTAGACTACTGTAACTCCCTCTTCTTTGGTCCCCCTCAAATATCTCTCCATAAGCTTCAATTGGTCCAGAATTCAGCAGCCCACATCATTATCAGATCCCGCCACATCACTCCCACCCTACAACAGCTCCACTGGCTCCCAGTTAAGTTACGCATCGAATTCAAAATCATTCTCTTAACCTTCAAGGCCATACACCACCTCGCCCCTCCCTACTTGTCTGACCTCCTTCATGTTATCACTCCCTTTTGTACCCTCAGATCATCTTCTTCCATTCACCGGACTGTCCCCTCTGGCTTCCAGTTGCTCTGCTACCTGGCTTTGGAACTCATTTCCACCTGACCTCAGAAACATCAGTTCCGTCTCACTTTTTAAATCCAAACTCAAAACCCAACTGTTTAAGCTTGCATATTGGCTTTAAATTATTTGCATTGTCCAATTTTACCCTGTTTTTAATGTTTGATTGTTTTCTGCTTTTTGTTCTTTATTGTTGTTTATCTACTTTGCATTTTTTTCTTTTACCTTTCTGCACTTTTTGTACAGTGTCCTTGGGTGCTAGACAGGCGCCTATAAATAATGTATTATTATTATTATTACTTTTATCTATCAAAATCACCAATCCAATGACTGAGAGAGGATTCTACCAATAAGGAGTGTGAGTATCAGTATGGAGAGCAAAAAACACCTTGTCTGCTTTGAGTGCGGCCTGTTTAGTTCAGTGGAGATTTCACTTGTGTGAATTGTCGGTTAGTTTTATCTTTTATGGAGAAGATTTCTGATGACCACATCTGGATTTCAATCAAGGCTAGAAGGTGAGAGTCAGGGTTGTTGTTAGCAACTCTGGGTGCCTGAGGGGGAGATAGCACACCCTCAATGCTGGCTGTGGAGCCCCCGCAGCAGGGCAACTGGGTGGTGATTCCCGAAAAGCTCTTCCTTGCACTTCCCCACATGAGCACCAATCTCCTCCTCCCATTCATGTGTCAGAGAGGTTTACCCTGCTCAGTGAAGCGCCCACTGAGAAGCCTGTAGAACATGTTCTGGTTGTAGGTAATTCAGTTATTCAGCATGTGAAATAAACCACTCCTTTAGGGGCTTCAGCAACAGCTACAGTTTAATGGGAATCAGGGCACCAGACATCGCAGGGAACCTGAAGCTGTTAGCTAGTCATGGGTATGACAGTATAGTGATTCATGTAGTGGCTAATGATCTTATCAGGCAGCAGACAGAGGTTTTTAAGAATAGTGTTAATGAGGTGGGTAAATTGGCCCAGAAGATGTCCGATGCTGTAATATGATCAGGCCCTATTCCAGTGTGGTGTGTCCCTGAGCCTGCAGCAGGCTTTGAGTGCTGAATTGCTGGATGTCCAAGTCATGCTATGAAAACAATGTGGATTTTATTGATAATTGGTCCATGTTTGAAGGCAAGCCCGGTCTCTCACCCCTTGCAGGAGGATGCTGTTCTCAGTTCCTGCAGTATAGCCTATAGCCTTTTTTGCAAACCAGCAGTGGAGCTCAGACAGTTGTTGCCGACAAAGCAGGCCAGGCAGCAGACAGATTGACTAAACCAACCATCCAGTAGCTGCCCTCAGTCGCCACCTAGGTCCCACTCTATCGAGACTGTGTTTGTCCAGTTCTAATAATTTAGTCAACATTTATCAAGAAAAACCTCAGCAAACTCAGCACCTCGGATCTAAATCTAAAGCTAGGACTTATTAACATCAGATCATTCCTAAATAAATGACTGATCACTGATCAGAATCTCACAGAGATCTGTTTTAGACCTCTCTATATGAGGCCACCTCCACTGACTAAATAGTAGAGAGGGAGGCACAGGAACCAGCCACTGGGGCCGTATTCAGTGTTCTTTCAGTGTTGTTTCAGTGTTCAGTGTTGTTTCCTAGCAAATTTAGCGGTACACAGTGATAAACTAATAATTGTTGGAAATCTTTTTTTAACTTCTTTATATATTAGTTAAATAAGTGCAGTCATACAGTACAGAATTTAAAGATACAGTGCAGGGGTCATTAAATGTCTTAATGTAGCGTCCATGAATTTTGCCATCCTCTGCAAGTCCGTTTCCGTTATCAGAAGTATATACGTCACAGGAAAACTGGATAAGTGTACATTTAATAGAAAGAGATAAGAGGAAAAAACACACAAATAAAAGTAAATAACTGTTTAAATAATTCAAAATTCCGGTGTTTCCTTTATTAAAGTGGGAAAGTGGGAGATAATTAGGGACCACTTTATCAAAAATGTGTCTGCTTTCAATTGTAACCTGTTGTGTTTTCCATATAGTAAACCTCCTTAACCTTTTCCCTCCATTGCGATACAGTGGGCAGCTGTGGCCTGAGCCAGAAAATTGTAATCATCTTTTTCGAGAGTACCAAAAGGTGATATCTGATTACTGTCCTCTACATCTTTTGGCATCAGTCGTAAATGGGAAGGGGTATATGGGAAAATGGGAAGGGTATAACGGCAATTCTATACCTAAACATTTTTATTTCACTTTGTATATCTTGCCAAGACAGTATTGTGAAAGACAATTTTTTTTTTTTTAAGACAATCCCAAAATATATGTGTGTGATCCTCTCCAAGCAGGGACGGATTACGGACCGGGCCAGCAGGGCCGCTGCCCAGGGGCCCTTGGGGTGCAGGGGGCCCGTGGGGCCCCTAGCCCAAAACAATTT
>JBBIGA010146947.1:8574-19233 GCA_037576975.1 Alestes dentex | reverse complement strand
TATGAAGCCCAGGGTTTCACCAAAAAATCTGTCTCACAACAGAACTGGTCCATGACTCCCAAAGTTAGAAATTCTAATTCTTTCATTGGCTAGAAACTAACAACGGTCTGGGGACTGATGTACCATTCTTTTTGTTACCATATTGTTATTAAGAAAATATTCATATTTTATTTCCAGTCACCAAACATAGACCTCCAGTCACTCAGAGATGGGCTGATGGCCTTTCTCAAGGCTTAGGTGATGCAAAATCACACCATTTTCCAGAGTTAAATTCCTAAAAACACCAAGAATAGAAAGAAGCTTTATCTACACATTCGCTTGAATGAGGGTGTGATGTGACATGGTTAAATAAATAAATGTTATAATATTCCAATCACACCAATAAATTAAATGAATAAATATGTAAAGAAATCAGTACATGAAATCATAATTACATAATTAGAATCACAAATTCCATTTGAATAATTAACTTTATTTTGAGATAAATATGCCATGAAACATAGATCATTTAATAAATCATCCAAAAATTATAATAATTACTCGTGACTTGATTTACTCGTTAACTGTTGATTTCATGGTCATTAGTCTATCATGCCCTATGATATATTATTCTGTCACAGTCACTCACCAAAGTCAGTGGGAGAGTAAAAAATAAATAAATCAATAAATAAATTATTTTTTTAAAAAGAGGATTTTGTTGAGGTTCCTCACTCTTTGCCCGTCATATACCACACACCATTGTTACAGATTTAGAAGAGGTGATCCAATGCTTGACCAGAGCATGGAGATGAACAAGCACCAGGGCAGCTGGCTTTTAAAATAACAAGGGCAGTTTTAGACATGACCAGTTTTTAGACACGTAACCTGTAAACATGACCACAGACACTTCTATCATGTGTCATCATCTCCTTTAGGAGTGAATAGCGAACTGTTTATTATCTTAGACATTAGACATAATTCACAGCTCTATCGACTATGCATGAATCAATCTGTTCTGACATACTATGCAGTATAAGGTATGTTGATGAGTGACAGATTTAATTATTTCACAGTGCCCAGTGACCATGAAATAATATACGATACATATAAAGGAATTAATTGTGATTTTAAATATTTTATTATAATCTCAATTATTTTTCTATTGTAACATCCTGGCCAGTTTCCCCAGGTTTTATGGGACTTTTATCCTGAAACTTCTGAGAACCTCCTTCCTTAAGGCTGCCTTTGGATTGTCCCATGTCTCCAATTAAGTTTCACCTGGCCCTTGTTTGTCTCTCTATTTTAGCTGCCTCTGCAATCAGGCAGATATCGGTCCACCTTCCCACCAACTCCACTATATCCCTCTGTCCCTCCCCTTTGTTCTTGTTGTGTTTCACAGTGTATACCTTAGGCTACTACCACGACTTAGGTTACTAGTAGTGAGGACCTCTCTCGTCAAGAGATCTGTCCTGATTAAGGGTCTCTGTGGGCGCTGCATGTGGCCAAGGGGTGTCCATGTGGGATGAGTTGAATATGGGCATCATTAGTTGGATGCGGCCAGCCCCCAAGGTGAGCTCATGGTTCCCTGGGTGGCTGGTCTGTGTACACCCACCTGAAGGTTGGATGTTTGGCTGGCCTGTGGTCCAGGATCAGCATCACCAGTGTGGACAGTGTATGTATCTTGATAAAACCTGTTTTCCTGTCTGTTTTCTGAAAGAATGATAGCCTGATTGTTCTAGTATGATTGGCTCCTGCATCTTACTGTCTTTCCTGTCTGTGTTCTCTGAAAGAGAATTGTAGCTTGTCTGCTCCAGCTTGTTTGATTACTGACACCCATTTAACCCTGTTCCCCAATCCAGTTATCCCTGTGCTGGACAAGCCAGTGCTCCATATCCCTTTCTTCCCTGTTTTTACCCTGTTTTCCCCTATAAACTTGCAATAGACCTGATAGTAAATCATCTGAAATGTTCTGAAAGAATAAAATACTGATGCATGGGACACTGGAATTCTTTTGCTTTTATACGTTAATGGAGAAGGCCAGTCTTCCAGCAGCCAGCAGGGCACCATTACCTGATCCATCTCCACGACAACAGAGGGAGCCAATAGTAGTAGTAAACTAGAATACATTTACGTGAGAGAATGCGAAGCGTGATTACACTCCAGCACTCACAGAAACATTTTTTTTTATTATGCATGGACGGAAACATAGGGTGGGGGTCTTCAAATGATCAATACTCGGCCCCTTATGATCTAAACAGTAAACTGTATTCGAGCGAATGGGGGAGCTTTGGGGGGCGTAATCACATATCAGAGCTGGAACCATGCCAAGTGTCCCCAAAATTCACCTACACTAAGAATAATAAATACATAGCATTTACACACGCAAAAGCTAATTGTGATGGCTATAAAATCTATGGAGCATGGATTTGAACAGGTATGATCCTGATACATTTCATTCAGTGCCTGGCCTTTTACTGCTGAACCACTGAAGGGGCATTAACTCGCTGTCTCTTATCAAGCCACTTATGGTTAAGGACGGCAGAAAATGGGGGGAGTGAACCGTACTTGCCCGAAAATTGGATGTAGCCACGTTCACAGGCTCAGTAATTTAATTAAACCACAACAAACAGCAAAACATGTAACTGACCTAAGCTTTAGTTTCTTGAGGTCTGCTTTTGCTCTGTAAGACTTGTTGTTCTGCATTTTGTCGCTTTCTGGCCACCATAGCCATGATGTCACAGACTCTCTCTCCAACACACATTTTTAAGGTGACATGACTGCCCGCTCTCCTCATACACTACAGAGGCAATTCGACCACAAAAATCTGTCTCAATCAGTTGGATTCAGTCGGGTAATTGTAACAGCTTTAGTTGTCTAAGAACAGTATTGTTAAATGCAGATGTCTATCTAATAAATCCAAGCCTAATAACAATATTGGCAACAACAATATTAGCTTGTACGCTAACTTAACAAAGCCAGCTTAAGCCATATTATTATTTTTGCAGGATGTGATCTATGGACTGTAAAAGTGTAATGTTTTGAGCCTACAGCATAGCTACTGAATAATACTAAGCAAGTTCCTGCCCTGTTAATCTGTGCTAAAATGAATTTTTTGTATTGTTGTGAAGAGGTAAGAAAGTAAAGCCCCTCCGCTTGAAAGCATAAAAATGTTAACTCCTCTAAAGTTGGCTTCACATTCACTACAAGATGAAACAAGCCAATAAAAACAGGTGTTATGTTGCTAGGAACACTGCAAGACCTTAATATTGGTCAGTTACCAAACATTTTATATATTGATCATGCCCTAAGTGCAATGTTTCGACTCATACTGAGAACATACGGTAAAAGAGAATGGAGGATGCTTAGCAGTCAAAGAAACTTTCTAAGAATGCATGTGAGAAAACTAGGGCATCTGGAGTGAGCTGTTGTGAAAGTGTGATGGTTTTGAAAGAGCGGGAGGGAGAGAGAGAGAGAGAGAGCGACTGAGAGTTTGGCCGTCCGTTTTTGGCGAACTCCCCGCTCCCACGGTCCAGCCTACATTCAGAGTGTGTGTGTGCTTGCAGCTGCATCATCAGTCATGCAAATGGCCTTCCTGACAAGCACTTTATAACACTTAGGAAACACTGACACTCCTACAGAGAGTCTGTACATGTTTGTGTGTGTGTGTGTGTGTGTGTGTGTGTGTGTGTGAGTGCATAAGACATTGGCGCACAGTGTTTATAGCACTGTGGTTGAAGAGAAGGCTGGGTGCTGTAAACACACTTGTACCAAGACAAATACAAACACAGAAAAAAAGAAATTGTGCCCTCATCTCAACACAAAACTAACTGGCCCATGCAAAATAAGGTTACTAACGAATACTCCAGAAATATGGTGAGCCCTGCTAGAGGTCTCAAGATCCAATATTTGATACTTCAGATAGAGAATATGTGATTGCAGTGTTACACATTATGACATGCTGTAGTGTACCTATTTAGACTGCAAAAATATCTAGGCAGATCTATTACATCCTAGGGTAAGTGGAAAATAGTGTAAATATGATATTTCACTGAAGCACTTCTTGAGATTTTTCCTTGTGTCATTTTAGCAAACTGTCATTTATACAAGTGTTTTTCCTGATATCAACAAAATATTCTCATCCAAAATGATTTTTCAATGGCAGGTTAATATAAATGTAGGAGTCTGACCCAATATATTAGTATTTTCGTACAAGTATATTGATAATAAAATACTGATACGACTTTATCCGGACACAATAATATATAGACCATTTTTCCAATTCAAAACAATTATATGCCCAATCAGCACATAAACACCCCCCCACACACACACCTGTATGAATGGTACACCGGAACGCTCAATGGCCACCACACCCACAGTCTGACTAAGCTCCAGGTCCAGGATGAGGATTTCTCTGGGGTAAAGCAGCAGCATGTGGTTCCTCTTCGAGGGCAAGTAGGACAGCTGGAGGCAGTCATTCAGAGTCACTGCTTCTGCTCTAAACACACACACATACACACACAATTCTTTTCTTAGGTTCATATTAAGAGTAATAGTTATTTTTTCCTTCAATAAATGCTTTTTAAATATTGCCAAGACAAAATATTAAAAACACAGAGCTCAGTCTAGTCTTTGTGCCTTCATGCAGCCAAATACCTGGTAACAATGCATCTGGATTTAATGTTTAATTTACAAGATTATCACACACTCTGTGCCCAGACCTTCCCACTAACTGCATGTAGGACAACATGAAACAGGCTCAAGACAAAACAGAATAAGAAAGTTCAGTGATAAAAACAGCAATGTTAATAATTGGACTGCATGCATATTGTGCATCCTGTAATCCCATGTTCACGTGATCCTGAGAGTTTAAATGGCATTATCCTGATGGTAAACATTCTTTCATTATGTGTTAAAGGCTTGTGCCTTCGTTTTACCCACTGTATCTGTAGCTATTGTTAAAAGAAGTATCTTGATATGCCTTTTGAGACCCAAACACAAATTAACAATTGGTTTTAAAATGTGTGAGAAAAACATCACAAATCCGGCTGGCATGAGATGCTCAACAAACGGTGAATCAAGAAGATTTCCATCCATCATTTGAGCTCCTTACCCTTAACAAGGATCGTAGAGAGTGCTTGAGCCTATCCCAGCGCTCATAAGGTGAGAGGCAGAGAAACACCCTGGACAGGTCACCGGTCCATTAAAAGGCAGACAAACAGACAAGCACACTCACCTACACATATAGGGCAATTTTGCCCCAATCCACCTGACATGTAAGTCTTTGGACTGTGGAAGGAAACTGAAGGACCTGGTGGAAACCCACAGAGACATGAGGAGAACATGCAAACTCCACACAGAAAGGGCCCTTCTTGCTGTGAAGTGACCGCACTACCCACTGCGCCACCCTCATATGTTACACGTTTTGCATGGTCACTACTCAAATCCACAGGCAAAGGAAAAAGAAGCACATTTGGAGTTTTTCCCCAGATATTCTTTCTAAACTAAAGAAGATAATCGACTACATGTGGTCTAAGTGGGAAACTGTGTAACTTTGAAACTCACCAATCTATTCCTTCAAGACTATGCCTTTTAGAGTCTGATTTCAATGGGGAGGAAGAACTTTCTATGGCATTCAGTGGAGCACTTTATGCTGGTGAGTCTGTGGTGAGAAATACTTCTCTGTTCAACCACAACACTGTGGAGTGTAGGTCAGCATTGTCCATGATAGACTGAAGTCTACACAATGTTCTTTCAGCCAAAGTTTCCACGTTTTCGAGTTCCTCATCCACCAATCTGGGCAAGGTGCATACCCACCGCAGGGCACACACACACACCATTTTCTCACACACTTACACCCACAGTCAATTTGGAATCCCCAATTCACCTGACACACATCTTAGGACTGTGGGAGAAACTGGAGACCCCAGAGGAAACCCACAGCACCACAAGGAGAACATGCAAACTCCACACACACACAAGGCCAGGACCCAGATTCGAACCCTCAACCCTAGAGCTGAGAGGTAACAGTGCTACCCACTGCGCCACCGGAATTTATATTGCAATTTATTTCTCCCATATTTTATTCAAATGCATTAAAAGAAATGAACACACCATTCAATTCTCACTTGAATCTTCCCATTTAATTCCCACCGTGTCGCAACAAACATAAAAAGTCCTGCAATGTTATCAGAGTTGGTAGGTGTGACAGAAGTACACTAAATAAATTTCAAAAATAAAATATTATTAAATAATATTAAATAAATATCAATACTTGGCTTCTGTCTGTTTTATTTTCACCATTCTCTCTCACTCTGCTCTCCATCACTCTCTCTCTGCCACTGTCCCACTCCTGACCTGAGCTGCATTTCAGCACCAGTAGCAGTGCTGATACTGATACAGTATCTCTAGTTTTTTTTATTAATGACAATATTAGCCGTAAAGGTCTTAAATACTAACCAAATATTTTGGTTTTCTGGCATGGCCCTGTCTTTTAAGCACATTCCACAAATTATCATTAGGGCTGAGGTCAGGACTTTGTGAAAGCAACACCTTTGATGCATGTTTAAAGGTCTTTGTCCTTTTGGAACACAATTATATTCAGGATTCAACCTTCTAGTTAATGGTCTGATGTTATACTAAAGTTCTCAGATATTCTTTTATCATTATTCTGTACTATTCATGCAATTCACCAGTAACACAAAACAATCAGAGCACAGTGCTACCACCAACCATGATTAATAGTTGGTACACTGTTCTTGGGAATGAAAGCATTAGCTCTTCTCCTCCAAACATACCTCTGGTAACTCAACACCAACTTCTATCATACCTGAAAGATGAATGTATATATTTTGGCCTCAGCTGTAATTTTTGGATTTGCAAGTTCTTCCAGTTCATACAGTATGATCTATCCTCACAGTGCCACATGCAGCACGTGGTGGTAACGCATCCTCCTGCTTTTGTTGTTTAATGGTCGTTGGTAAATGACCATTTTTAGAGGCATGGCCTCCACTAGTTGGTGATAGGAACACCGGTAAGATCAAAGGAAAACATTTTTCAAAGAAGTCACGTGCAGAATTAGATTTTTTTTTTCATTTTATGAAAACTCATGACCCATCTCTACTTAATACATTATACATGATGACACATACTTTATGTATTATACTCACAGTCAGGCTTAGTTACTACCAAACGGACCAACATCACTAAAACTAGGTCATTAACAAAAAATAATCCAGAAGTAGATTTTTCAGAAAGTCTCACAAGCTCAGTTGCACCATAGAAGAGCCTGATTTCTCAAGTCAGAATGGCATGACACATGACCCACTGAGATGGAACGATATAACAACTGCCACAGTTCTCCTCCGAGACCGCAACTACTAGAGGCCAACTACTCTCACACTTAGCGAGAATATTGCTGGTTTAAACTGACAAGCATACAATGGAAGCTATTCTCTGGAAAATCCAAGAGGCATTTTTAATGTAAAGTGGTCCCTTATAGTCACATGTGAAAACACTAGTCTAATTAATGTCATTCTGTAACTGCAGGCTATGTAGACTGTGTAACAGCAAATGCAAATGTAAACTGTTTACTGTCACTGGAAATACTGAGTAAGATGGGTTGACTATAACTATAGGTCAGTTCTTTGTAAATGTATGTGCACAAAAATTTTATTCCACGTAAATCTGGAGCACTTATATTGTTCCATTCCACATGAAATGTACATAAAACAAAAATGGTTAGTTTTTCCCCAAAATTGAGTAGGAAAACTTTTTGTGGGCAGAGTATGTGTCTCTCTCAGCTGTGGGAGGATTATGGGATGGCATAAATGCCTAAATACTCAACTAGCAAATATTCTGAAACATTACTAGTCTCTAATCGCCAGAATGTCACATATAATAAATCTCAAAAAAGCCTCATTACTAAAGAATCTTCACTGACAGGAGTAGGAGTGACAAATACCATGTTGTCCAAGTCTATGCTATGTGGCAAGAAAGATTTCAGTTTACAAGTCAGTTTGCTCAGAACCTAACTTAAAACACATGACTTGCCAAACAAACACTAAATTTCAACACTTTAATTATTTAACTCCTGCAGTGTTGACAGTGGGTGAATTTTTCATCCTCCATTACATTAAAGAGAATTATTAAAATCATCGAAACAAGAAAAATCACAAAAAAGTAACACAGAAGCATAAGAGAGGATTTTGTGCTTTGAGGGACTCCCCCAGTGTTGGGAGGGCCAGGCAGATCAGGCGATCTGTTTATCAGAATCCAAAGTAAAGGCTACAAGCACAGCCTCCAGTGTGAGAGACCCCTCTCCCCTCTGCTGGAAAACACATATGAGGATTCTCTCAACACACTTTTCTTTCTTCCACTAACACCCACCTAACCTCACTATCTTCACACTTTCATGTTCACTACAAAGTACACTGTGGGTTCCACACCCTGCATGCATCTTTCAGCTCATCACAGCCAGACACAAACACAATAAGTGCTGTACTCTCTGCAGTAGACAGACACAGACACACACACATTTGCACAAAGCTGCCCACACAGTACCATAAAACCAGCTTTCAAAATAACCCAAGCATTAGCCTAGTAGTAAACACTTCCAGCATCTCAAAACCTCAAGCCTCTTTCATACATTCAGATGGCTCAATATAACATTTTTCTTTCATGTTGAACTCCTAAGTAAAAAGAGACAGGGCAGTCATGAGCCTTGCTTTAGTGCCCCTCGTCACATATTCTTCGGGACCCAAAACAAATGAGCCTTATTCATTTAAACAGTTTGAAGTTTTGCTCATTCATTCTTTCGTTTTCAGCTGTGCCATCAAGTCTCCAAATTAAATTTTCACAGATGGTTCCCCGCACACTGAGGTCACTGGAGTCCCCCCAACCCCTTCCAGTCGTATGCAGCTGGTTTCTTCCATTTTGTAATTGTCTCTCATTTATGTTTCTTACTTAACGTCAGGCCCACCCGGGGAACATGGTCTGATCACCCTCGTGTTCTCCAGCTTTTTGTCTGTGCTTCTCTGTATTTTTATTTATTACAGCCCTAGCTGGCTCCTCCAGTTAAATATCTAGCTTGTGCTCTAGACTGGTGAAGAACCAAGCCTCCTTCTGAGCGCTGAAGTATGTGGATAATTCCTCTTGTCAGTTGTACGGAGTAATTGCTGTCCTATGAGTTCGACTTAGAAAATAAAAAGTAGCAGAGTACCCCTGCATGTGTATCCTTGTCACCGAGAAGTGCGGCAGCTGGTGGCCTAGTGGTTAGGGAGTCGCCCCTGCGATCAGACGGTTGTGGTTCGAATCCCAGGACTGCTAGTGGCACCTCTGAGGTACTCTTGAGTAAGGTACCGTCCCCCACACTACTCCCTGGGCGGTGTGTTCCTGGCTGCTCACTGCTTCACTTGGTGAACGGGTTAAAGAAAAAGAATTCATGCTTTGTGCTGTGGTGTCTTCATGTATGACAAAAAAAAGAGAACTAGGACCTGGTACTTCAGAGTTAGTTGTACTCATCTCTAAACGAGAGAAAACATAAAAAGTAAAGAGAATTTTTTATGATTTAATTGTCCAAAATAAAATCTCATGCTAATGGATTATCAATACACTACCAGAACACCACCGAAATGCTAATGTTACTTATAATGCAAATTAAGAAGACTCTGGCATTAAACAAACCCAATACAAACCCAACCCGACCCAAAATACTTATTATTTATTACTTAGAAATAATGCTGCTTTGTCCCCTTTTGAGTCACCATGTCAGCACCCATAAAATTGTCGAATAAACCCTACCAACTTACTCCCTCTTTTATATGAAAATATACATTTTTTGACATACACATTTTAAGGCCAGTCAGGTGAGATGATGCTGTTTAGATAAACAAAAATGGGTTTCAATAAGATTTAAAGACACACATAATTAGAAATGGCAAATTTAATGGAGAGGGACAAAAACTGATTCACTATCTGAAAGTTGGGCCGAATTTTACAAATTCTCCTGGGGCCTTACCCCATGGCCCCACTAGTAAAGGCTTAGTTTACCTATTCACAACTCTCTAGTGACGTCCGTGCAGTTCTATTAAACACTCAGACAACAGTTATACAAAAGTGCAGCTAGTTTTAAGCTGATTTAAACTTCTAAAATGTACGCACAGTCATTTGCATAGGTATCTTCCAACCTACTTGAACATAACATGAACGTAAGCACTAAGGGGCAGTTTCCATACCACAGAAAACTACGGAAAGTGTAATATTTTCCTCTCTCACTGTTTTTGTGATTTTGAAGATAAGTCATATAAATGTTGGTGAAGTCACTCATCGCCTGCTCATCAATTCTTAAAGTACAGATTTTGTACTGTATTCAGTATTAATTTGCTAAAATTAATTTGCTTGTTTTCAATTGCACTCTTAACTCTGCTTATATTTCATATTTAAGCGAGATTTTAGTGAGTCCATTTATTTGTTCATTCTAAATAAAAAATCATGATCAAATTTTAAACCACATTTCTGTTACATTTTGGTGTAAGTTAAACTTCACTTCAACTAAAGAGACACATGAATATCACTGTACCAAAATGCTGCAGCATAATTATGCTTGTCTCCTTGCCTTACTAAATGTTCTATAAACAGGCAACTGATTTTTCATGTCAGAATGAAAAATGTCAGTTTGAC
>JBBIGA010146879.1:5833-19251 GCA_037576975.1 Alestes dentex | reverse complement strand
TTTTCTGTGCATGAGTGTGAACGAGGGTTCCGGTGGGAATCTAAACTCTATAGTTAGAGCGTTCATAGAACAACGTGTGTGTTTAAACCTGCCCTCTCGCTTCTGTTCACGCTTGGGCTCTTCCCACACGCTACACGGGCGATCTACACTAGCGAGGTATGTTCTCGTCCACCTAACATCTGTGACATCCAGCACCTTTGGGATGAACTGGAATGGAGATTGTGATCCAGGCCTTCATGTCCAACATCAGTGTCGGACCTCATAATTTCTCTACAGAATAGCTGTGTCCAAAAAGTTCACGCGTTCACTATGTAGGGCATTAGGTAGTGAATCAGACATTTTGTAGTGTCGTCTGAAATTCCAACCGACGATTTCACCCACTAGTTACGGCACTACAAAATCACCGTGCGTCATGCCAAAATATAGTGTCCCGACACTGTACACTACATGAATACGCATGTACCATCATGCTCTGCGGGTTTCTTTTACTGTGCCCTACATGCACTTTTTAGACTCTCTCTCTCTCTCTCTTTCTCTCTCTCTCTCTCTCTCTTTCTCTCTCTCTTTCTCTCTCTCTCTCTCTCTTTCTGTCTCTCTTTCTCTCTCTCTCTCTCTCTCTCTCTCTCTCTCTCTCTTTCTCTCTCTTTCTCTCTCTCTCTCTCATGTTCTTTTAATTCCATTTAATGTTTCAGAGTTGAAAAGTGAATCAATTATGACTCACAGTGCTTCGCATCAGTGACATGCCAAAATCTAGTGTCCAGACACTGTACACTACATGAATACATGTGTACCATCATGCACTGCAGGTTTCTGTTACTGTGCCCTACATGGTGAACCAGTGCACTTTTCAGACACACTCTACACTACTGTTATCCTGTGAAAGTCAAGAAGAGGAGTGAGGCGGACGGAGGAGAGATGGGGGAAAGTGGGATGGATCTGTCTGTCACCGTGCACACCAGAACCCGCCTCATGTGCGGGCTGTATATGAACTAGAGAGACAAGATGTGTGTTTATGCGACAGAGATAAATTGCCAGGATCCGGTGCACTATTTGAGCAACAACA
The DNA here is from genome assembly GCA_037576975.1 of Alestes dentex. Classification (NCBI taxonomy): domain Eukaryota; kingdom Metazoa; phylum Chordata; class Actinopteri; order Characiformes; family Alestidae; genus Alestes; species Alestes dentex. The sequence goes on along the minus strand of JBBIGA010146879.1, from coordinate 18,188 downwards.
GTAAAAACGTAAAATCCCGAGTGTCCGAAATTACCTAGACGTCGCCTCCCCTTGTTCACTAGTTTGCCCCCTATACAGCAAACACAGTGTAGTGAAAGAGTGAACTTTTCGAACACAGGGATAGAATGGACACAAATTCCCACAGAAACTCCAAAATCTTGTGGAAAGCCTTCCAAGAAGAGTGGAAGCTGATATAGCAGCAAAGGGGGACCAACTCCAAGTCTATGGATTTGAATGGAATATCATTAAACTCCCTGTTGCAGTATAGGTCAGGCGTCCCAATACTTTTGTCCAAATAGGGTAAGTGGTAGAGGGGGAGGCATAGTGACCATTCACAGAAGTACCTTAAATATTACTCAGAAAACAGCTTTTACCTTTTCTTTTGAAACTAGATACAAATAAGACCTTTTAGTCTTATTACTCTCTACAGGCCACTGGGGCCTTACACAGAGATCTTAGAGAATTTCGTAGTTTCCTAACAAACCTGGAACTACACAGAGATATAGTAGTAATTGTTGGAGATTTTAATATCCACTTTGAAAAAGACCTCGATCCCCTGAAATGTGCCCTTGCTTCAGTTCTAGAAAATGTAGGCGTTACTCAAAGTATAACGGGATCTACTGCGGTCACATTCTTGATTTGATCTTGAATCTTGGTGTTAATGTGGATTGTAAAGGTGTTCTTCCACAGACCACAGTCATTTTAGATCACTACCTCATTACACGCAAGCTTCATCTTAATCATAATGTAAGTACATCCCCTTGCTTTTGTATTAGTCATACAATGACATCCGCCACAGCTCTTTTTTTTATTGAAAACACCCCGGATTTATCAACCCCGTCTGCCTCTCCATCTGGTCCAGCAGACTTAGATGACACAACTGAATGCTTAGAGAACTCTCCTCGATCCACATTAGATAACGTCACACCTTCAAGACGTAAAATTAGAGAGCCCGGCCCTTGGTACAAAGATGAAATACGTGCCTTATAGCAAAACATTTGAAAATTAGTGCACAAATGGTGATTCACCAAGCTGGAATCTTTTCACTCCATCTGGAGAGAGAACCTTAGAGACTACAGCAGAGCACTTAGCCAATCTATCATCTCTCTCTGGATCTAACAAAAATAATCCTAGGTTTGTATTCAGGACAATTTCTAAACTAACTAGGAACCAGGGAGGTACAGAACCTCACATACCCGCAATCCATAGTAGTGATGATCTTTTAAACAATAACATAAAGTCCAATTGACGAGAAATTCAAACAAGAAGTCTTACTCCACCACGCCTACTGTCTGATACAGGTGATGCATCAAAATTTACCTGTAGTAGAGAGGCTGGCATCCTTTAATCCAGTTCAACAGGTAGAACTCACTACGATTATCCTCTCATCAAAATCTTCTACCTGCACATGACTCAGTTCCTACAAGCCTATTTAAAGAAGACTTACCAGTAATAATAATCAGGCCACTTTTAGCAATTAAAAATCTAACATTTTATCGAAGATTTCAGAGAAAATCATGGCCCACCAATTAGGTTTGCTTCTGTTGAAGAATCTCATATTTCAAAAATTCCAATATGGATTCTGGCCTCATCAAAGAAACAGATCACAGAAACAGCCTTGTGCCCAAGTGTCTCGGACCGGTTCGGCTGCCTTGGCCTGCCCACGTGTAAAGTGTGTAAAGAGTAAAGTGACCATTTGTCATACGTGGACACAGCACAGCATGAATGGCATGAAATTATTTCTCTGCATTTAACCCATTTAACCCATTCAACTCATTCAACCCATTCAACTCATTCACAAAGTGAACGCAGTGCCTGGGGAGCAGTGTGTGGGAAAAGTATCTTACTCAAGTGTACCTCAGTGGTGCCACTAGCAGTCCTGGAACTCAAACCCACAACCTTCTGATCACAGAGGCAACTGCTAAACCACCAGGCCACCAGTTGCCCCAGCTGCCCCACCACGTGTGCTCTTACTCAGCATCCCAGGTCGACTGCTGTTCAAAGCTCTGGTGGAAACTGTTCACTTGATGACTGTTTACTTTCGCTTGATCACTAAGGGTACAGGCCTGGATTCTGTAAAGCTGCTTTGTGACAACAACTGTAAAAAGCACTACATAAATAAAACTGAACTGACCTGAAATTATCATGTGTGCCCATTTTCATTTTCACTCAAGTCATTTCATTCAAAACACTGTCAGTATAATCAGACCTTCTAGTCAGATTTCTAGACTGTATAGTCATGGGTGTAACTGCCATTCAATCTGAAGGGGACATGTCCCCATCACATTTCATAATTATTCGTTTGGACCCCACCACATTTCATATAAAATATTAGTTCACCCAGCACTGTTGAATCTTGAATCTTGAATCTTTCGTGAACAAATCCATTCCACTTAATCAATCGGAGAATACACATACCCCTGGAAATCCGGGTTTGCCTCCAAAGACAGGCTGCTCGAAACTGGAGCAGGTAATGTCAGCCCCATTGTGTGCGGAAAAAAAGTTTGGAAACCGCTGCCCTAGGCCACGTTAAATGAATGTTCAACTAAAGGGGGTCAACGCCCCCCACCCGCTAAAAGGACAGAGACTTTGCACGCACATAGCAACCCCTCACATTAAAAATGCTTCCGACGCCCCTGTGTATAGTGTACATTTTATACTGTAATGTTGGTATAGTACTTTATACTATTCTATTGTTTTGTTTTTTGTTTTTTTTTTGCTGCTCTCAACTTTGTTCTGTCCACTTTCTGCCATGACTATGCAAATTTCCCATTTGTGGGGCTAATAAAGGTTTATCTTATCTTATCTTATCTTATCTTATCTTATCTTAGATTTAATGTAGTAGTACGTGAAACACAAGCTAGTATTTTTAAATGTTCACTCCCAGGTCCTTTTTGTCTGTTCCAACTTTAAAAATTTTGTGAAGAAATATGGCAATATTATATTTTTACCACCCCTACAATCAAATATTATTTTTTCTACTCAATATTAAGATAATGATATATGTTATTCTTATAACATTCATAAATAATTCTACTGAAGTGTGCAGACTTATGTTGAGCTTTTTCAGTGCCTGAACATGGCCCAGCTAATCAGATGGTAGAGCTCAAATTAGTGTAAGTATGTTCATGGTAGGTTTCTCAGAAGGATTAAGTCTAATCCAGAACTACATTTTCCTTTTAATGGAGTATCTCCACTCAGAATGCCATATAGGCCAAAACTAGGCTTAACTCCTACATGACATGTAAAAAGAACTATTAAAGCCAAATTAGACTGAAATATTCAGCATTTTTTGCACGAAAGACACCTTGCAGTGAGGATGTTTTAACTCTGCAAATGTGTGAAAACAAACACACACACACACACACACACACACACACACACACACACACACACACGCAAGCAGTAGTGGGAGTTAGTTCATGCAGTCCAGGTCAAATAAGACTGCACACTCAACGCCCACTCTCCCCGTAATAAGGGGGAACAGATGCACATTTATAATATGCTCCAAAAAATACACCTACTCAAGCCTGTACCGAAACGCAAAAACATTCGCCGCCCCCCACTACCTCCCCCCATCTCTCCCTCTCTTTGCTAAAACAGCTCCACATCGTCTGCATGTGCGGCTACACAGATATTACAGATGTGATTTTTTCTCTGCCTGTCTGATTCCAGACCTCACGCCATCCGTCTGTGACTCACTGTCTTTGTTTTGCTTCCTCGGCCCAGTAATGGCTAAAGCTACAGTTCATAACAGCCCAGAGTTGTTCTGCTCTCTCTTAGCAGCAGCCTCTCTGGGATCAGATGACTCAAGCCTGCCAGAAATAGATGGCTGATCCAGAATCAGCTCACGTCTGTCGTACTCATATACAGGCTGTAGAAACAGGAGGGAGCTTCTCCAGTTATTTTGCATCACATTTTGTGGTAAGCAGATGTTCATGTGACATAGAGCTGGCCAAAAAAAAATACTAAAAAATAGACAAAATATTAGTGCTGCGACTATTCTACTACATATTGTGATTGTGATGCCTTTCTGTATATTAGACAGCTTCAAACATCACTTTTCTGAAATCAAAAAGGCTTGAAGTATGTAAATATTGTCTAAGCTGTAAAAACAGACAGTTTTCAAAACAGTTTTTGTGATGTCATTACAACACACTTCCACACATCTCCTTATTCAGCAGTTTCGCTCCGCCCATTCATGCTGAAGATCTAAGGAGAGTTTTAGATGTGCTGGAATACAGGGCAGCCAATCATAAAATCATTAAATATTTATTTAAAAGCACAGTAACAAAAACGGCCTGTTTAATTCAAAGAGACAAATACAGGTTGGAAAATATCCTAAGAATGAATTATGATACACAAATCCATATAAACATTAAGGTCAAGTTAAACTGAAATAGAAGGGAAATAGAATAGATGAGTCCTTTCTAAACATCTTGGTGAGTCATTGTCTTTAATGGTAAAAGACTGGGCAACATAAATAGACCTGTGGTGGATCACATGAATACTTCGATTCATCAAGGCACCCAGTAACACAGTAACCTGGAGCAGCGATTTGGCACCCTGTCACTGACTGGTCTTTGAGACTCATTAATCAATTATCATTTTCCACGAAGCCTTAATTGTACTGCTGTACTTTAACTGTCATAAATGTTCTAAATAGGCACGAATTTCCACAGACACACTGTAAAAATGTTTAGGAAAGCCTTCCTAGAACACCGGGGGCTGTTATAGCCGCAACTGGGGTCCAAAAGTGGCACCTAAGTGTACCTAGAGATTGTTTGTTTTTTGTTATTTTTAAATATATATCTCCCTATGGTGTCACTATGACAATTAAATACAATAATAACAATTAAAACAATTCATTTCACTGAAAGCATCCTTTAAACAGAAATACAGTAAATCCCTGAAATTTGCAGGTGTTATGTTCCAAGAGCACCCATGAATTGTGAAAAACCGCAAATTTGCGATGTGGTAAAAAAAAATCTATTTTTACAGTGTAAACTCTAAATATGCCCCCAAATATGCTCCCAAAACACTTTAATATAATTTTAACTCAGCTTAATACATCATCCTGATAGAAAATGTAAAAGTAAACCCGTATCCGTACTGTACAGTTTACACTGAACTCCTGCAGTGCTAGAGTGTAAATACCGATGTTACCCCTGTATAGACTAGATTCATCCATGGGCGTTTTCTTTGGTATGCAATGTCATTTCCTTTGGTATAAGCAGGTAAATACAGTAATAAATTAATTTAATTTACAGTAATAAAAATACAGGGCTTTGAAGAACAAAATGAAAAACATGAGAACACTCCATGAGGGAAATTCTGGACTGCAGCTGCGTGACAGTGCAGCAGCCAATCAGCAGCAAGGAGAAATAAATAATGTTCTTGGGCTGGCTACTTTCAAACCTCCCGCCTCTGAGTACAGCAGTATTTCACCATCGCAAGACACCTTTCTTTGTGTTCTCTGGACAGAACCAAAAGTTGTATAGTTATATTTTATATGGAAATGTAGCTGAATTTACATTATGTTTATGTTTATGTTCCAAAATTAGTAAATTATATTTTTCTTCATAATTTAGCACTAAAATGCATGAAAAAACATACATTGCCACGAAAAAAAGTAAAAAAAAACAAAAAAAAAAACACGGAGGATATCTGCAGTTTCCATGAATTTGCGGGGGTTTTCGTGAACAATTATTAGTTCGGTTCAAAGGAAAAAATCCGTGAATGACTGAAACAGCAAATTAGCGTGGGTTTACTGTAATGGTTTGACATTTTACTTGACTGCGCCATAATATTTGTGGGTGTATCACAGCCCTAATAATGAGTGTCATACTTTTCTTGTCATATCTCCCATCCTTATTCTAGTGGAATGCAAATAAAACTAATGTCAAGATAAAGAAACGTGATTCCTCGGAACTGAGTGTCTGTATCCCTTTGGTGGGCTGTTTACGCTTCAGTAATGACAAAGAACTCGGTAAGGTAGGGTTGAATAATGAGGAAGAAGAGAGAGCAGAAAGTTCAGCTGCCACATTTACTCAGTATCTCTTCGTTTAGCTCTGAAACACATACAAACGCTATAATGCTGCAGTTGTTGACTGAGTGAAATGGAGGTAATTTTGGTTTTCTGTGGACGTCTGTGCACTTTTTCCAGTCAAACACAGACACACACACTTTAGAGTGTGACTTTCTGAATGTGCTGTTTCAGAAAACAACTCTGCTTTTGATGAGGTAGCTGAACTGTTGGTCTGTAAGTGCACATCTTCGGTAGGCCATGAAAAGCACTCTGATTCCTGGAGTCAACTGGAAAAGCAATTTAATGCAAAAAAGTCTGAAATCTCTCTCTCCCTCTCTCTCCTATCTCTCTCTCTTTCTCTCTCTCTCTCTCTCTCTCTCTCTCTCTCTCTCTCTCTCTCTCTCTCCTCTCTCTCTCTCTCTCTCTCTCTCTGATAAATGGGGGATTTGCCCATAGTACAACTGACTGATCCACTTTGGTGGACTTCCACTTTTTCTTAAATGACATATTTGTTAACTAAAGTTTCCTTACTGCCCTCTTCCTTTGTCCCATGGCCCATGCTGAGTACGACTTTCTGCCACGGGTTGATAAATCTCTCTTAATCAAATTTGTAGGCCTTCAATTATGTTTATGAATTATTAAACTTATTTATAAACTAATATTTAATCTGGTTATAAATCTGATCAGACCATTAAACCACAAAAACAGTGGTTTTAGTGTTCTAGTATGGACATTTTTGTCTGGGTCCTTTTATTTAGTAATGACTTCCTTATGTGAAGACTGGATGAATTATGAATACTCAGAGATTTGATATTATACTTGTTGAAGGCTTAAATGTGTTTCCTGCTTTTTTTCTGATGCTGAAAAATACTAAACTTTTTTCTTCATGGCTGTTTTGACTGGAAATGAAATAAACAAAAGGGCGGTTAGTCTTTTACAGGGTTCTGTTTATCAGATTTCTGTTTTCTCTCTGTTTTGCTTGTGTTGATCTCTTCAGTTTTCCTTAAATTGAGTGTCATTCATGATTTAAATATAATAACAATAATAATAATTATTATTATTATTAGTAGTAGTAGTAGTAATAGTATTTCCGTTTATTTTTCTCCAGAAAATGACAAAATCATGATACAAATATATAGAATGATTTTAGCAAAATAGAACTACTAAAACAAGAATAAGAAATACGAAAGAAAAAAGAAATTCTCATGAAATTCAAATCATCGTATTCAGAAAATATGCCATTTTGAAATCTTGCCTTTCAACCAGATTTTTCTGAATGAGAAATAACTAAACAAAATGTAAGATGTTTTTCAAGATGTAGCCAGAAAGGGGAACCAAGGAAAAGTATTACTCAGTAAGACTCAGCAAGTCTTCTCATTCACTGCAGAAAGGAAAAGTGGCCTGTTCCCTGAAATGTCTGAGTCTCCAGTGGCTACATAACAGTGTGTACACCTGGCTGTCCTGTGGTCCAAGCGGTGATCCGGGTTGTTCTATGTGTGCTGTGTGTGTGTGTGTGTGTGTGTGTTTGTACAGGCATCTCTGCATCAGCCAGGCCGTGTTTCATTGTTGCCAATATGGCCAAGCATAACCTTTCCACAGCTGCTGGACGAGCTGCTGGTCAAGCTGCTCAGTTCAGGGAGGGTCCCCTGGCCAGCAGCACAGCTTAGGCCTCAGCTCGACAGCAAAAATGGCTGGAACACTTATCCCATTTCCAGCGTTACATCACCCAGCAATGTTGTGTCCTCACACATCATTTCGGCTTGTTTCTCTAATCCTGCTGAATAAGCCAGGAGGACAAATCCACTGTCCTTCATTTCCACAACAAGGCTAGCTCATCTGCAGGCTGGCATTCATTCTTTAGACCTGAATGTTTCCTCTTTACAGCCTTAGCCTGCTGTACTCCTGCTGGTTTCTCAGAGCTCCATGTGTGTCGTGTTATTCTCCCTCATATGGGTGGATTCTGCATGAAAGTGACGTAAGGGCATCTGTGCTTCAAAAATGATTTATGTCCCTCATGTGTCCTTTTACCATTTGGACATGAACGGGCATGTGTTCCGGAGTAGAGGACCCCATGACTTCACTGGGCTTGACCTTAACCTTCCCATATTACGCACACACTCATACACCGAGGCGGGGGGAGTACCTTAAATTCATGCTCAAGTAACAGTGTTGACACTTCGACTCAAGTAGAAATAAAAGTAACAACAGCTTGAGATCAGGGCTCAGGCCCTTATTATTTGACACATCCACAGCTATGCAGTAAAATACAACATGCAGAGAAACGTAATCCTGAATGGCCCCTGAGAAAATAGAATAACAAAAATAAAATAAATGACAGAAATGAGCAAATCAACATATGTAAGCAATATGTTCCGACTGTACTGTATCTTTCACTATACATTGTACAAAATGCCGTACTATATGTATACAAATGGGATTATGGGATAAAACACATCTGAGAAATGATAGTATGAAGATTGAGGAATTAATAGCATGCAATTAAAAGCAGGCTCAAAGAACTACTGATTAATAAAAGTGTAATGAATGTGAGTATCTTTCGGCACAGAATTGGGCTCTGTTCTTATCCTGTTCCTATTTTTAAATATTTTTGGTTTGAAAGAAAATGCTTAAATTCAAGAGGTGTGAGTGACTGTAAAGCTGCTAATTCCACAGCACATAAGAAAATTAAAAGCACCTTATTCATTATAGTATAATTATAGATCAAAGCCTTCAAAATCTTGAAACCAAAGAATAATGTAATGCTGTGCATTAGCTAGCTGTACTATGATCATGTCCCCTCCACAGCAGTGTCAACACAAACTGATTGTGACAGCTGTTAAGTGTGATGTAAATATATCTGCTGGAACCCCTGAGCGCAGTTTGCGTGATGGTAGTGTGAACTCTCCACAGAGTCAGGTCAGGTCACTCTGTTATCACTGTTATCTTCATCGGTCTGCTGTGGGAGCATATGCTAAGCACGGAGCTGGCGTGTCTTTTCTGTGTTAACTTGTAATGCATGTGTGAGATGTGGATTATTTGTTGTTTAACGGTGCTGTTGCGTAATATAGGGGATTTTGTCTCATTCGGTGTTATCTTATTTGATCTTTCTCACCCATCCTATCTAGCTGTCTCTCTACCAGAAAATTCTTTTTAAAAAAAAAAACAAGACAAATATAAAGAATGCTATTGGTAAAATAGAATGACTAAAACAAGAATAAGAAATAAGAAAGAATAAGACATTCTCATGAAATTCAGATCACCAACATATGCCCTTTTGAAATCTTCCCTTTCAACCAGATTTTTCTGAATGAGAAATAATTAAACATGTGGATAGATGGCAAGGGGGACCAAGGACAGTTACAATATTAGACTCAACAAGGCTTCTCATTCACTGCAGAAAGGAAAAGTGGCCTGTTCCATGAAACGTCCGAGTCTCCAGCGGTTACATGACAGTGTGTGTACAGGCACTCGGCTGTCCTATGGTCTGAGCAGTGATCCAGGTTCCACCTCTTTCTACCTCGTCTTTTCTGTCTGTTGATCATGCTCTGTATGTCGCTTTTTGCTGCACCTGTCCCTCTCTTCTCTCTCTTATTCTCTCTTTATCTTTCTCACTCATCTCCATCTGTCTGTCTGTCTTCTTCTCTCTTTTTCTGTCTGTCTGCTGCTCTAATTTTCTTTGTCTGTTTTTATCTATTTTCTTTATATGTCTCTCATCTATACTGAGCATCTCAGTGCGTGAATAGCTTAAAGTGAAGTGTGTTATGTTTCTGTTGGAGGCTTAAGCGAATGTCTTTGAGGATAATTGGAAATGGAAGAGTAACTTTGATTGATTTTGGATGACAAGTGTGATGGCAGCTGCTTTAAGTATATTATGTTTTTCCCACTTCACTTTGTTCATTCCATTTTTCAAGCTTGCTCTCTCTCTCTCTCTCTCTCTCCATCTCTCTCTTTCTCTCTCTTCTCTCTCTCTTTCTCTCTCTCTCTAAATGGGATCATAGAGGAAGGCTCTTTGTGTCCTATTTCTTCAATTTAGATCCTATCTTGTCCTCTGTAGTCAACATAAACCTGTCTTGCCCCCACAGCGCATCGTTATCTTCTCTTCATATCTGTCTTCATTATTTTCCTCTCCCCACTGTGCCTGATCTAAGGCCTTTTGAGAATCCCCCCCTATCAGCTTCTTCCTCTGGGGAGAGCAGAGTGAAATCTGTATATCACTGATTCCATTAGAGCACGGCCCCTATCGCCTCGTCCTGCTAAATCGCCTTTCAGAGGTCAGACCTCTCTTTTACCACCAGTATGTTTTTTTTCTGTTAATCACATTTTCATGCACACTTTAATGCAATTTGCATAATTTCCCTGGGTTTTTGGGGTGGATGTGTTTCAGGCGGGATGTGTTATAGTGCAGCTGTGATGGATGAAAGCTGTTCAAGTGTGTTAGTCTTTTGAAAGATAAGCTCTACGTTAGAATATAATGAATATTTAGAACAAATGAATTATAACAAATAATTCAGTGCATCATGAAACCTCAATTTTTCCTGATGATTCAAAATAATTTGTAAAAATGCACACAATACAAACATGGCTAAAGCGGCTATTTGTTATACAATAAAATCAGTGCATCCTTGTTTTTTTCTTTTAAAATAACATATTTTTTTGTCACAAAATCTGCATTTGCTTAGAATAATACTGCTAATCGATGTCAACCGATGAGGCTGAACACACAGTTTGTATTGTCAAACATAGTTTTACATTTGAAGATCGATTTTTATTCTGGTGCAACAACTTAAGCACATACCTCTTTGTATATTATTGGAGTTTATGATAATCAGTGCCACTGTCAAAACTGAATAACCACCACCGTCAGGGGGATGCATCACTGCTCTCAGCCTTGACTGGTTTGCTCAATGTTCATGAACCATAAAGTGCTTTAGCTTACGGGACCTGCAGATATACAGCATGTGTGTGTGTCAAGCCGAGCTGACCTGTCCTTGACTGGTGGCGTGAGACTGAGAGAGACGAGTATGTAGCATGTGTGTGTGTGTGTGTGTGTATGTGTGTGTGTGTGTACATAAATGTGTGCGTGTGTGTGTGTGTGTGTGTGTGTGTGTGTGTGTGTGTGCAGCCACCTCTGATCCTCTGTTTGTGCCTTCACCTATCAGTCATCTCACACGGCTCCTCTCAGCCTTCTGCACTGCAGGGAGCTCTTACATAACAAAACACACGCATGCACGTATACACTCGCGAGCCATCACTCTTCCATACTAAAATAACACACTCGTCCTTTCACACAGATTCATGCTTAAACAAAAATAATACGCCAGCTGAATCAACCCTGAAACACATTTCTAAATTCAATTAGAGCATCGGGTAAAGCTTTGCAGGTCATGTCACGATGTCATGGCAGATGTCACAAGAGGTTATGTCCAATAATGTGACATGTTACCACTGCCAGTAACTGTCATGACCTTTTTTCAACATTTGAATCCATTCAGATTAACTAGATTATAGTGATGGTTAATCATAATATTGGATGAGAGGATCAAAACAAAAACACCTATCAATAGCTCACACACTGCAGCAGTTCATTTGAGTCCCTTCTCAACAAGAGCAATGAAGTTATAGAATGAGCTGGCTAGCTAACTAGAGACATTTAAATGTTTTACCTAACAGCTACAGTGAGCTAACACAGTACAAAAACCCTTAAGGGAATTGTTGCAGGTGTGGAAAAAAGTACAAGATTCTTATGAAGCAAATTAAAATGTGTGCTGTAAACATTGTTGTGCAATAACGCACTCACAATTTGACTGTATCTGGTAAAAAATATACAAAAAGTTCATAACTGTGTCTAATTGTGTATATATATGCAGTATTTTACACTTTGAGTGAATCTAGGTGGGTGTTTGACTACCTATCTTACATGTTACTGATATTATTATGTGTTTAATTCTAAATAACAGGCTGATAGGCTGTGTGAATTTATGGCTTGGGCTAGTTGTAAGTCAACCAGCCAGTTTTTTACATACAAACTTTTGGTTGTAAGACACTTGGTTGTAAGTCTAAAATAATCAGCATTTAGTCACTTGTTTACAGCAAATGTCATATTGTAGATGCCAAATAGTAAACCTTTATCATTTATCTTTAACCCTTGTTCTTCACAATTACATCTTCTTTACAAAAAATGGGTCTTAACAGAACAGAACAATAAACACGCGTATAGGTCAGCAAAAGCATTGTGGGCATATTTTAAGCATTAATTCAAGCATAAAAACTTTTGAAAAATTCAGCCGTCTGATGTTCTCGTTGCTAAAATTTACAGTTTTGCTATTA